>CAJNJA010010852.1:0-13971 GCA_905231915.1 Symbiodinium necroappetens | reverse complement strand
CAAATTTCGTCTTCGCGCACAATTTGAGCTTCAGCTCCTGGCAAACATTTTCGTCCTCAAAAGCTTCGGAATTTCGGCTTCAGGGGGGGACGAAACCGGGACCCAGTTTCCCGGGTCAATGCATACATACATACATACGTACGTACGTACGTACATACATACATGCATGCATGCATACATACATACATACATGTTAGGGCTCGCTTC
Organism: Symbiodinium necroappetens; assembly: GCA_905231915.1. Lineage (NCBI taxonomy): Eukaryota > Dinophyceae > Suessiales > Symbiodiniaceae > Symbiodinium > Symbiodinium necroappetens. Next base: position 13,764 of record CAJNJA010010852.1, on the reverse strand, counting down.
GCCCTTCAACTCAACTCCGCAATCCTCACGCACAGGCTTGAACCTTACACCCCCTTAAGGTAATGTAGGGTCCTGAATAAATAAAATGGAGTGTTGGAGGGGGGGGGGTTCCTTACTATAGTTATACTGTATACTATAATATACCCCCCCTAAACCCTATTCTAATCATTAAGCCCCCTATGTTATACCTTTCGCCCAAGAGGAAGATGAACACAACAAACATGCTGCCTCATTGGCGGTGGCGCCCAGGTAGAGATATGGATGCGCTGTCTTGGCCTCGCAAGGCGCATCTTCTCATGGGGGATCGGTAGGGTCTTACGAATTTCAATGGGCATCTAAGGGCTTCATGGGGGGCTATAGGGGCGTGCCAAAGGGGTGTTGATCGAAGTTTAGTGCTCAGGCTTGCCTTATGGCTTCCCTTGATAAGGAAGGGGCTAGATGGCTTAGGTCCGGGATACGAGGGTCCAGGATTTAGGGTTCCATCTACGACCAAAACCTACCTTCTTCTTGGGCCACTGGAGCCCATCTATGAGTTCTCTACTAGGGCTTCTATCACGCGCCTGCGGCCCTAGCAAAGAGTAGATTCTGGTAGGCAAATGGTTTAGGGAAAACTTGGACTTATGTTTTACTTGCTCCCAAACATAGGAGGGCAGCTTGGAAGACTTTGAGGGATGCGAGTCCGTTTGCGATCTTATGGAAACTACAGGTCAAGGGTTTACAGGTTTATCGTCTGAGGCTCCGAATTTTCCCAAAATTTGAAGCTCCGAAACCGACACCCCAAGCAACTTCAGCTCCGAAAACGTGCTACAAACTGTGCCTGCCCATTAAGCTTAAGCTCGATAGCTTGGGCCCAAGAGTTGAAGGAAACTACAGCTCGGGAGTTTAGGGTATACAGGGCTTCTAGAAGGCTTCTATAAGGTATAACCTTCTATAAGGCTCCTATAACGGTAACTACCCACCTGAACATGTCCTAGACCAAGAGAGAATTTCCCAAACTCGCGCCAGGGATGTGGTCGTAAGACCTAAAAAACGCTCGAAGGCACACTGTGGGATCCCCTCCAAGCCGTGGAAGACCCCCCCGCCCCCCCCCAAACCCTAAAGTCTAAATCTCCCCTAAACCCTAAACCTAAACCCTAAACCCCCCCTAAACCCTAAACCCTAAAGCCCCCTAAACCCTAAAAACCAATCCGGGCTTAGGGGAACCTTGGGCCCGGGACTCCAAACCTCAAAAAAGCCCCAAAACCCGAGAAGCCGGAAATCCGTAAACCCTGAACCCTAAGCGGTTATAAGGTTTAGCGTTTAGGGTTTACGGTTTCGGGTTTAAGGGGGATTTAGGGTTTAGGGTGTAGGGGGGCTTTAGGGTTTAGGGTTTCGGGCTTAGGGTTTCCTTGCTTAGGCTTAACCGAACACTAAAGCCCTCAAGCCCTTGAAGGAACCATTGAGATCAAAAGAACCCGTGAGACGAACCCCGTAATCCTAAAGCCCTTACAGGTTCAGACCCTATGTCCTGAACCCCTGTATAACCCCTTTAACCCTAAACTCTAAATCCTTAAACCCCTCGACCCCTATAAATCCTAAACCTCTAAGTCCTAAACCTCACCCTAAACCCCTAAACCCTAAAACCGAAGCCCTAACATCCAATAAGCCCCTGAACCCCTAAACCCTAAGCCCCAACGCCCCAAGCCCCCTAAACCCCTAAACCCGGCCTCCACTTCGGGAGCCTTTGTGACTTTCCCAGCGACGCAGGGGGAGAACCAGGCAAAGGGCATGCTCGCCTGCGCAGGAGCCGTGACAAAGGAGGGCCCAACAATTGCACCGGTTTCAGGAGTTGTGTACATCTGTATCTGTGTGTGTGTGGATATATATATATATATATGCACACCTAAATATGAAGAAAACATGTGTATATATATATATATGCATGTAGTATGCCTGAGCCTATAGATGTCACGACCCGACTGGGCCGTGACTGCTCGTCTGATTGAATACAGGAAAACTGTACATTTCCTGTACAGACGCTGAGGCTGAGGTTTCAGGTCCGTTCCTTAACTTGGTCCTAGGTCCCTCATCATACCCACAACACCGGGTAAGGGGACCACCAAGACAACAGCGTATTATATTATGTATTACTACCGGGGATCCAAGCACGTAGCATCCTCACAACCCTAAAGCCCTGAATTTCTTGAATGAAAGGAGCCATGGATGGAGGTACTGCTGTTCCTTAATAGACGAGCTCGCCATTTCCGGGAGACCTGCGTTCACCAACAGTGCACCTAGGACCTTAACGGATCTGCGCCTACCTTTCTGTGGTTTCGGGCATAGGTCTGCTTAGATGGGGTTATCAGGATATGTGCTAAGAATCTACACCACCAACAAAGGTGTCTTGAGGTAAGGTTTGGGCTGATTGATGGAGACCACGGATCAACGGATATCCGCCTCCCCTTTATAAGGGATATACTGAAAATCCTAATTCTCAAAATGCCCGAAAACCTGATCGACAAATGCCCTAAGCCTAAAACCTTCGTTCTGGGAGCTTTGAAGGCACTAAGTGCTCCGGTTTTAGGGTTTAGAGAATGTACCTTTACATGGTTCAGGGTTTCGGGTTTAAAGCCAGCTTTTACATGAAATTATGTGAATTTGTTAAATGAGCCCCTACAATTCATGGTTGAAGTTCTAGGGTTCAAGGAACATACCTTTCAACGGATAGTATAAAGCTCCCTACAAAGTCAGGTATGCTGGTTAGAGAGTATGCCTTTAAATGACGTAAGTGATCGTATTCATCCCCCTACTACTGTTGATGATAGAAATCCTGCATTACCTTAAAGGACCCTAAACTATGGGAATTATGGTATGACTTATACCGTCAACCGTAGTTATGTAAGGTCTATTCCTTTACCGGGTGCTTGGGCTCGCTCTGTGTCTCTTCTTACGGCAGCCTCTGGCTGCAGCTTGAAGCGCGGTGCATCCGTGCAATCCTGTCCAGGGTTTAGGGTTTAGGGTTTATAGGGTTTAATCGAATTGATGTAGGGTTTAGTATTTGGGAGTTCAAGGCACCTACAGGGCACTTGAGTACCTTGGCTTCCCATACCTTACTATTATGAGCTTGTCCAGGATGCTGACAGGAATCTCTAAAACAAAGAACTTGTAGGCATCCTGAAAAACAGCATGCTGATCCTACGGTGCGAAGCCCTAAACCCTAAACTGTTCCTAACCCCCCCTAAACCCTAAACCCCTAAACCCCTGAACCCCCCTGAACTCTAAACCCTAAACCCCTTCAAGGGAATCCTTAAGTCGACCAGAAACATCACGGAGCTCGGTTCCAGAGTCTGCCAACAACCGCAGGGCTCCACGTAGCCCAACTTAGGGTTTAGGGGTTTTTTGAGGTCTTAAGGTTTAGGATGTAGGGTTTAGGTGTTCCTGGTTTAGGGTTTTGGGGTGTTAAGGTTTAGGCGGTTTAGGGCTAGCCCAAAAGGCGCAGTAGTCATGGACTGAAACCCGAAGAGCCCAAAGAGCCCAATATACACCTTAATTAAGGAATACATACCTTAAATTATAGCGACCTTAAAGGGATCGGTAAGGTTCTATAAGGGAATTGGGGATTATATACCTTAAATTATAAGGGCCTTCATATCATGATTTAAGGTATATTATTCCTTAGTTGAGGGGTATTGGGCTCTCTGGATTTCTGTTTTCCCTTCCGAAGTCGTTGGAATGCTTAGACCCCAATGCAAGTAGCTACCACTTGTATTAAAGGAAACTACAGGTGGGGAGTCTAGGGTTTATAGGGCTTCTACAAGGCTTCTATGAGGTATATAGACCTTCTATATGGCTCTGCAAATCTTCGTTCATGGTCATCAAGTTTGGGTTCTCGAATTGGGTGTCAGAGGCCATGCTGTGTCGATCACGATGTTCAGCTGGGCAGAACAGGTAGGAGCGGCATGGGCTTACACTGACCGAATTTTTCTCACTCAAGCACAAAGTGACTGCACTTCCTGTACAAATGCTGTCTGACTTGTCCTAAGACAAATGCTGTCTGACTTGTCCTAAGACTGTCGTTTCAACGTGTTTCAAGCTCGTGTCATGATCGGAAGCTCCGCTTCCTTGCTTCAGCCCATAAGGCCTTGCGAAGTCATTTACATGTAAAGTGGAACTCAACCTCGAAACATGGTTAGATCAAGGGAATTCAACACTCCTCCTTTGAGTGCGTCATACCGTTTGGTATGGAAACTCAACCTGTCCCTTCCCGATGCCTGAGAGACTGAAGACAATACTTACAAATCATTCGCCTATTCGTGCTCGAAACGTTTCTCAAGGCATGACACTCGGGAAAGATGTGCAGGGCTCCAGGAATCTTAGAGCTCGAAGTTATCATTTCCAGCCCGCACATCTCTTCATATGAAAGTCCTCTTGGACCCTCGGTCTGAACTGCTACTTCCCTTCTGGCCCCAGAGCTAGTCACCGAACCACCCTCAACGGCAGTGGACGAGCTGGCACTAGAGCGGGATTTAGTATGGGACATAAATCCAGTCCCATACCTAACTGGTGGATCAGGAGGAATTGGTGGAGGAGGTGGTGGAACAGAAGGGCTAGGATTAGTAGTACTCACTTGCACACTAACCAAAGGGGAAGGAACCTCAGGCTCCTCTTCCCTACTCAAACGCTTTCTCAACCCTTCAGACTCCTTTTCAATAGCCCTCCTAACCGCTTCCTGTCTTCTACTTCTTCTAGTCCGCGCCTCATCATCCTCTTCCTGAATCATCTGGACACGAGGCTCAATTTCGCTGCTCCTATGACTACAAAGCCCACTCAAACAATACTTTCCAGACTCCCAAACAAACAAGACACTGAGAGTCAACAATAAAACCAAAACATAAAGATCAAGATTTAGAGGATCACCTTCCCCCTCGTCATCACCAACAGATTCACACTCCAGAACCTGTTGCAGAATAATCATCACCATAAGTGCCTTAGCAGCACGATGCAAAGACGCAGGACTCATGTGATTAGTACTCTCTGTCACAGTGGCAATCTTAGAGCAGACTGAATCCGGGCCCAGGCCAATCAGTTTACTAAGATACTCATGTCTGGCGCTCGGGAGCACCTTGGTAAGTATATCTGCAAGCTGAATATCACCTGGGCAGTGGTTGACCCTAATTTCGTTCCTGTCCAATAGGTCCTTTACAAAGTTTGCTCGCACACGTAAGTGTCGCGTCCTCTGTGACCCACCACCCTCTGCTATGACTATAGCAGCAAGGTTATCTACTTGAAGACGCTTCACCTCTAAAGTTCCACACAAGTCATTGAGGAGTGCTTCGGCACTTTGAGCAAGCACTACTGCTTCGCACCCTGCTATGAGCTCACTTTCTGCCGTTGACAGTGATATTAACCCCTGTCGTTTCCCCTTCCACAAAACAGCCCGGTTTCTAAATGTCACCAAGACACCGGTGACCGAGTTGCAACCGTATGGAGCAAACGATGCGTCTGAGAACACTGTCACACCATTATAAGCATCAGCACCCGGAATCAAGGATAGCCTATAGTCACAAGTAACACCCAAATATTCCAGCAAGCGCATACCAATCTTCTTCACAATCCTTGGAGCCCTCACCGTCCATGAACCTGGTACCGGTGCTGCTCTTTGCTTTGGAACAATTGAATAACATCTCAGCAGCTCTTGTATATATCCACTCTGACACAACATAAAGCCCCGGTTGCCACATTCATCGCGACTCAGATGAACCTCAACTCCAAGAAATGTCACTGGGTGGCCTTCTTCAGCCTGTTGGAGGGGAGTGCACTGCCACTGCTCCCTTATCCAACCATAAGCCCTTTCAGCCTCAGATTTTGTACTCAGCAGCATAATATCGTCCACATATACAATTGCAAAGCCAACAACTTCGCCTGACTCTGTCATGATCTTCCAAACATTCCCCTCGACGTCAGACTGGACGAACCGGGTCCTTCCTTTCTCTCCATTCCATGACGAGGTCCTCAACGTTTGGTCACGGTAGTCGCCCCACCATTTAGGGCTCTGTCTCAATCCGTATACTGCGCGCTCAATGCGCCAAAGTTCTCCCTCTGCGGTAATCTGCATCTGCTCCAAAATACGTGGGGGACGTAGTAATATACGATTCTTAGCTCCTTCTGGTATAGGAGCTAACAGAAAAGCATTGCATACATCAAGGACGAACGCCAAATACCCACGAGAAGAAGCCTCGATAAGCAATGCACGTAGTGCATCAGCCGGTATACCCCCAGCATATAAATCCAAACCCGACCCGCTTTCCTCAAAATTACCACAGCCAACAACCCGACACTTCCTTCTAAAGTAGTTGTTTCCAGAGCCTGGCTTGACTGTAAAGACTGTTTTGGCCGGTAACACCTGAGTTCCTGGAATTTGCGCTTCTTTCGTGGCCTCTGGTCCCTTTAATCGGACTATGGCATTCATACCCTCAAGAGCAGTAACCTCGGTTATAGCCGCCTGCTTCCAATTGTCAAGATGCAGCCTAACTTCGGACGGAGACACATTGTGAACTACCTTCAGAGGTGCACTTAGACCACTAAGGAGCCTCTCAACCTCAGGAGTGTAAAATGAATCATCAACTTTCATGACCTGTGAGTTCTCTAAACCCTCGTTCCCAAGACGCATGCACCCTACTTCACTTGAGAATACCTCAACTGGATCACCAACAGGAACACCTATGGTCACCTGAGACTCCTGCGACAGCACCCTTTCTCCGAAATGAGCAACATCTAAACTATTGTCCTCAATGACCCCCCCCCACAGCAAGTGCCTTACAACTAAAATTAATGACCCGTGATGCCGTGGATTCCTCCGGAAGATCGGTGATCTCAGCGGGACAAGAGTCTTCTAACACCACATTAGACACCCCAGAACCTTGCGCTGTCACTCCAACCATACCTGTTGATGTAGGGTGCTCCTCCTGAAAGAGCACACTCTCCGAAGGCTCACCACCTACCTGTTGAACTTCCTGTCCATCAAAGGCATCCCAAATTGATTGAAGTCTCATCATTTCTTCAGTGGTATTATTAAACGCAAACCTCGAAAAACTAACTGAATACGGAACTTCATCTGATCCACAAGGTGGATCATCTGCACTATCAACAACAAGTGGGATAACCCGTGATGCCGTGGATTCCTCGGGAAGATCGGGCTTGATCTCCGTGGGACCTTCTAAACCATCCCCAGCTTCTTCTTCTGCATCAATAGGCCCATCTGGGCCCCAGAACAGCTCATGTCCAGGATGGGGATGGATCTCAAACTCTTCATTCATACCTATACCCTGCACAGGAGGTGGAGGACGGCTGAAATCTAAGGTCCTATTCTGTATCACCCACGGTATCTGCCTCTGAGCTCTATCATAAAGCCTCACTTCACCTGTTCGTAAGGCGCACGTACTTGGTTCATCTGGCCTTACCGTTCCTTCAGGGTGAACTCCAAACATAATTCGCCTGGCGCTCACCTCAGGAATACCAGCCTCAACAAGATCCTCAATATAGATGAACTGCAAGTCCACCGCCTCTTGAACTCCAATCTCTGAAAGCCTCTCAAGCTCACTGGCAACACCCCTTTCCTCGAGGTAAGTGGCCAAATCAGCCTCTTCAAAGACTGTGGGGGGATCATCCCCCCGATTTACATCCCAACCAACCAATGGCGTAACGCTATCTGGCTGCTCGTCTATGCTCAAATCAGGATCCTCTGTTTTCCCGACTTCCTGAATTTGGGAGCCTTCATTCACAGGACTAGATGAACTAGCCGCTCCGGAGGAAACCGCACAAACACTAGCAGCAATCTCATTCTTAAAGAAACCAAACCCAAGCTCACTCAAGAAATCCCTTTTGTCAGAATCAATCTTTCCAGAACCAAGAGGAGTGTAAGCTGCGATGAACCAACCTGGGTTACACTGAACACTATGCACCCTCCTCGGGTCAAAAGAAACAGCTCTGGTACCCAAGGTACAAGTGGTTGATCCCTCCTCCTGATCCGAAACAATTTTAAGATCAAAGGTGCCTGGGACATGAGCGACAAAGTTCTTAGTACCCCATTCATTCCTAAAATCCTTATGTGGCTCAACTTCAGACTCAATCATGAGCATCACTGATGACCACCTCGCCTCCTCCTCGAATTCACAAAGCCTCCTCAAAAACCCTGTCAAATACTTTGAGGTCCAGGGGCGCCGAATCGTCAGTGAAGTTACACCACGCAAACCCCCATGACAATAAGCACCAAACACAAACCTTCCACCAAAATCAACTTTTCTACCTCCACTTGCCGCCGTTTCACATTGCTGCAGTTTCTGAGCGACAATGCGGAACCCTTGCTGAGAGAAATCCTCCTCCTGAACTAGCCGTTGAGAGAGAACCTCAAGATCCTCAGTCTGACAATTTCCATACTCGACAGCTCTTATTGAAGTCTTCCCTCTCACCCTTTTCAATGGAACCCCCGGTACCCCCTCAACAAGACCCTCTGCCTCATCTTCTTCAGTTTCAAGTTCTTGTAGGGGAGGTGGTCTAGCCTGTTCAAGAACCTCAGGATCTACCAAACCAGCTCTAAACCCTTTCGAAGCCACCAATGTTCCTTGGTCGGTAAGAAGCACATGACCTCCTGGTACCGTGAGGTGGGGAGCTAAATACCTCGTCATTACCCATCTTCTCATAAGATCTTTCGCAGAAGTTGGGGTTCTCTTGAGTTTATGGAATACTTGTTGTCCAAACGCCGGCAGGAGTGATTCCCCTTTTTCAACCCTATTGTGTGTTTCACAAGCATAGCGAATCGCCAATGGCCAAAATTGAGTAGGTATTCCTGTAGCGCTCAGCAAAGTCCGAGCTCGGGCCTTGCTCCAGCCAATAGTCCTCTCCGCCAACCCGTTAGCCTGCTTATCGGCTGGTAGAGGGTGCTGCAGGGTGATCTTCTGATCCGAAAGCCACCTCTTCAGAGCATCCGATGTGAACTCGGTTCCCGGGTCGCAATGCAGGGTCCTCACTGGAAACTGCTTCATAATCGTCAATATCATCTTCTGAATACCTGAAGTCACATCAACCCCTGTTTTCGACTTGAGGCCGATGAAAAACCGTAACACAGCCTGATCCGGTGGGACCATCAACCCCTTCAGATACTCCTGAAGCTCCTCATCATTCGTAGGAATCTTTTCATCCTTCCATGGTAAAGGGTGCTCAGAGTCTTCATGTAAGGCAAAGGCCCGTGCTCCAACTTCTGAGGATTCAAACAAATCCTCAACATCCTCAAGAACCGGAGAACCTAATCCCAACCCTTCATCAGGCAAGGAAGGTTCATATTCAGCGAGATCTTCAAGTGGTTCAACAGGTTCGGCCTCGTGGCCCGGTGAAGCCGGTTCAACTCCTTCATTCTTTTCCTTTCTCAAGACCTCCCTTGGTACTCTAAATGCACCCATCAAGCCATACTTAATCTGAGCTATTCCGGACACCGCTTCCTCATCTTGTCCCTTCTCACTAACTGCCATAGGCCCGAAAAGATCTATGCTCAATGAGTAAGAAGAAGGGTGTTTCACCTTTCGGTGCTGGATTCCCAAGCCGGACCCCTGCACACGATGAAGACAATCCCTTCGATAAGGGATGTGTCCCTGGGCAATGTGAGCTTTCCAACCCTCTACTTCTTCAGGCGATAGATCTCTGTCAGCTGCCCTTACCGCGCCTGCCTTACATGTTAGCTCCTTCGAACCTTCCAGGGCAGCCGTAACAATTCCATCAAGTACCTCGAGATCCTCATGAGGCTGGTGTCCAGACAAAGCCCCTTTAATCATGCTCCGAAATCCCAAGGTCCAACAAGACGCTGAATTCCAAGAGGAAACCGCCTTCAATGGCCTCCATCCAGGAAACTCAAGATTGGTCCCAACCGAAAGGTACTTGATGTCCTTTCCCTTCGTGTCCTCAACCGGAACCAAACCAACCTTAACCCCGGACCACTGCTCAAACCGGTGCCAGGTTTCGGTATCCCAGAAATCCCTCCCTTGAGTCCCTCTTTCAACTCCAGCAGAGCACTCCTTCACCAATGGAATGCGTCCGCCCCTGAAGACTGACGCTAAGGACCAAAGAAACAGATCCTGAACGACAAGGAGGTTTTCCTTTAGAACCTTTTCATTCTCAAAACCACTGCCCCAAAACTCCAAGCCTCTCGCCAAGTGATCATCTCGTTCGCTGATAGAAGCTTGCCAAGTACGTCTCGGGGCAGAAGAGGTGATGCAAGTAATCCTTCCTTCTGCTGCAGCCCACAGAAGAACTGACCACACCCCTTCTGGCTTAGTAAGATCCCATCCCTTACCTCCTTTCCTCAGAAGGTCAATCTGTAACACCTCACACCCCTTTTCCTTACCCCAAACCCTGATTGGATCCTGGGAAACATCATAACCATCACACAGCTGAACGATCCATTTCCTAGAATTGTACAAGGATCTCCTCGCTGCGCGCGACAGTGGTAGCCTCTTAAGGATCTTCTTACCATCAGTTTGGTTGTTTCTAGGAATCTCCTCTGCCAGTTTCACCTTCACTTCATCTGGAACCTCCTTGAAATAAGGCTGCGAAAACACTGCTACCAACGCATCCTTCCTACTCCCTGACTCCCCAAACTTCCGAAGAGCAACGGTAGGATCGATAGGCTTCTCAAGCCCCGACATCTTCCACTCCAAAGCCTGGACCTGATTCTCGAGTTCCTTCAACCTACTCATCTCGAGTTCTTCAATCAACTGGAGCGCTTGGCATTCCTGTAGATAAGGGCACGTATTCTTGCCTACCCCGGTTTTCAGAACTCCGAGTCTCGGATGCACAACCTTCAAGCCCTGTCGCTTGTTCCAGGTAAGGGAACATCCTAGGGATTCGACCAATGCTCCTAGAGGGAGTATCGTCTGAGGAGGATTAGCTCCTGAACCCTGCCCGTTCAATGGCGGTACTACCAAGGTGTCCCCTCTTGTCCTGTACCAACTCTGGCGTTCATCGCCAGCTAACGTCACGGACACCTGCTCCAAGCCCTGAAGATCATCTCCATATGGGATAACAGCATGGGTTGCCCCACTATCTAACAACACCCTGCTCACCTCACAAGTAGAACTCAACACCTGCTCTACTATACAAGTACGAGCCTCGTAGCTCTGCGCCATAGACCTAAGTCCTTCAAGTTGCGCAGCAAGAGACTCAATAGTTACGGGCGTCCCCGGGGTGACCGAGCTAGCCTGTGGCGTGGTAGCATTCCCAGACACTCCAACTGCCTTAGCTGGTGCCGGACTTATTGGTACTGGCGATCTTCCTAATGAGGTAGCATCACCTGCTTGCGTAGGAACCGACTGGTGAAGAATAGCAGCAGCATCAGCAAGCATAGACTTCAGCATTGCGTCCTTACCAGAAGAGTTGGGTGGTGGAGGTGGCAAAGGGAGATCTGAAGAAGCCTTGGGGTTGTTGGTGTTCTTCGGGCTTCCCTTTGGCTTAGCCTTTTCCTCATTCTTCAAACCTGACTTGCACTCCGAAGATCTATGCCCCTTTCCCCCGCAAGTCTTACACCTGTTTGGCCGCTCCGAAACCGGTATCTGACTCCAATCATGCTCAAAGGTGCAATCATTTCCCTTCTTACACCCTTGGTTATAGAAGAAGGAACACTTGGGCCTTGCTGGGACCTGCTGATCGGAACCTCCAATAGTCTTAGGAGTCTGGGCCTTCGGAACTCTCTTAGGGTTAGCCTTTGGGGTTTTCGGAGGCGATTGTATTGCCTCCTGCTGCTCAACACCTCTAACCTTTGGATTTGCCTGCCCTACATTATCCTTAGGCCTGTCCTTATCTGTGTCCTTGGCTGAGCGGTGATAGGCAGCCTCAAGCTCACTCAGCATCTGCGCATGCAACTGGTCAACCTTCGCATCGTCGGGCATCACATCAATCTGTAACGCAGCCCTCGTCAGGTTGATTCTAAAACTGATGTCGGGATTTGACGCCAGCACAACCTTCGTCATTCGTTCCAGTGCCTTAACCCTCAACGAGCTATCTGGCAACGTACTGCCCAGGTCCCGCATCCTTGCACACCAACGTTGCCACTTGCGTAGCAGTGTGATAACCTCCTTTATTGTGGAGCCGACCTGAGGATCTTGAATCTGCCGCAGACCAATCTCTCGCTCCGAGAGTCCTCCTGGTGCGTAGATAATATATAAACGGCAAACAAGCTGAAATAACCCGGATACTCTCGCCACACTCAATTCTTCTTTCACATGTGTCGGCGCTGAAGCTATAATCATGGTTTCGATGCGCCTAGATACTCTAGCCCAGCGGGGGTCCTGAAGGGCCTCAGAAGGAACTGGTTTTAGCCCGAGTCTCTCAATTGGAGTTTTCCTCAAGTACTGCGAGTACCAAACCCCGGCCTCCTGAACAACCATTTCCCACAAGTCTCCAGATGTGTCGCTGACATCGGCCAACGCGGGCCTTGTATTATGCAACCAATCCGAAAACTCAAGACAAGCTTCATTACTCGCCTCCGGTAAATCTGGTAATGATGCTACTCCTGGTTTGATCACTTCAGCTCTACTGGTAGCCTTGGGACTGGCTGCTAGTTCCGACACAACACCCTGCAACTGAGCCATCCCCGTAAGGACTATATTCAGAGGATCAAGACTAGCTCCAGCTGCCTCCTGAGGCCTAGCCTGAAGCATAGGGAAATAGTCTGGTTGCTCGCCACCTTCAACTCCAACCCTGATCCCAGAGCCTGTTCCCTCAAACCCTGCTGGTGAAGTCTTCATGGAGTCGTGATAGGTCGTAGCCGGGACGAAATCCATTGCCGAGGTTGGAGGTGGAGGCGGAGGGGGCGACGGTGCCTTTTGGGTCTGTAAATCCATAGACCTACTCGTAGTCCCTTTAGCCTGGTTTAAGATAGAACCTATTCCCCTACCTATCCACCCAAGTCCAGGGATTCCACTCGAGCTCTCGGGACCAGAAGGCACTTCCCTGGTTCCAGCGAAAATCCTATTCCTAAGCTCCCTGTTTTCAGAAGCTAGTGCTTCCATCTGTCTACGCATGCGCTCACTCTCAACATCATGTCTCGCCATCATCTCCGACAACTGTCTTCTCACCTCCGCCTGGATATCGCTCGAATGTGTGGACGGAGGTCCTCCAGCTGAAGGAATAGTCATACCCTGTGCGAACAGATGTGGAGCTTCATTATGAAGGTCACGTAAGCGCCCGTACGTCACTGCATCGAAGAGGGGAGTTGAAGGAATCTGGCTCTCCGATGGCGCTCCTCTTGGGTCGCCTGGACTCATAGACTGAGCCGACTGGTAACCATCCCGGTCACTAGAAACTCCTCTATCCTTCGGCGGAGGAGGCGGCGTTCCAAGCGGCGGTCCTCCACGAACAACTGGACCACCATTAGGAGCCACATTACTCCTTAGAGTCTCCAATCCTCCAGAAGTCCCAGAAGAAATCCCAGATTGTTGTCCCGTAAAGATATTCACGCCGGATAACCCAGAAGATGCAGTTGTCAAGAACCTTGCAGCTTCCTCACGAAGCTGACCTCCAGTCATAGAGGTTGGCACCGTAGTGGTTTCCACCCGCTCACCAGGTAGATCAACCCCACCGGCGGTCTGAGGAACTCCCAATAACTCGCCGTCCAAGTCCAAAGCCCTCACTGGGTTTTGAACTCCATTCAGCATAGGAGCCGAAGGCTGACCTGGATTGTCTCCGCCAGCGGTATCATTTGGGCTACTCATAACCTGCAAATCTTCGTTCATGGTCATC
>CAJNJA010010851.1:0-13972 GCA_905231915.1 Symbiodinium necroappetens | reverse complement strand
TAGGGTTTTCGGGTTTTAGGGTTTTAGGGTCTTAGGGTCTTAGAGTTTTAGGGTTTTAGGGTTTAGGGTTTAGGGTTTAGGGTTTAGGGCTTAAAAGCCCCCTCGGTTTAGGGTTTAGGGCTTAGGGCTTAAAAGCATCCCCCTACGTACCACCCGAAATCTCACTCCAAAGTCAGGCGAGCGCGCAGCCGCCTCGCCTTCCTGGCCCCGACGGGTTTCGGCCGGCGGGGAAGTCGACGAACTGCCATGCACCAGGCCGTGGTTTAGGAGTTTAGGGGTTTGGGGGTTTAGGGGTTTAGTGTTTAGGTGCTGTGAAGACGTTGTTTGGTAGGGTGTCCAAGGTTCTGGCAGGTTGTACTTTAGGGCAGTTTGACGAGGGGCGTTGAAGGGTTTCTACTTTGGAGATAAGGGGGCTTATATAGTTTTCGTTCAGTTACAGGGTTTTGCACTAAGGTTTCAGGGTTTAGGCCGATGTTTCAGGGTCTCACAAGGTCCAGGGATTCTAGGGTTCTGGCAGTTTGCCACGGTGTTAGAATTACGGATGTCGGGGAAAGAGTCGACAGTAGCATAAAACCTCAAACCCATCATACTCCCGAAGTCGACACCTCAAGCCCTCGAACAGGGGGGGGGTCCCGTGTGAAGAATTGGCATAATTAGTCACAGCACGTAACCATGCTAAGAGCACCGCCACAACTAACAGCCTAGCAACCCCTACACCTTTGTGGATCCTTGCAGTGTAGTAACCCTTTTAAGATCCTGGTAGTATAGTAACCCTTATAGGTCCTTGTAGTATAGTAACCCTTAGAGGTCCTTATAATAAACTATCCCTGGTGGATCCTGAGATTATACGAACCCTTACGGATCCGTACGCTTAGGGAGTCTTGGAAAGCCCCCGCCCCTAAAAAAAACACTCCCTGGGAAGACCTCCGGCTGTAGGCTGGCACAGGGCCGTGGAGCGAACCGAAGGCGGGTCTCCGGAGCCTCTGAGTCTTGTTTTGGGGTTTAGGCTTCGGTTCCTGTTTAAGTCTCTTCCGAGGCCGGACGTGTTTCTTTCTTCTTCAGGGTTTGGGGCTTAGGGATTCAGGACCCTCGCTGTGGTGCCGGGTTCGGTCCTGCTGGTGTCGTAGAGGCTCGCTGGACTCTTAAGGCCGCACCTGCCCCCGCCCTATATAAAAGGTACCCAAAAGCCGACGATCAAGCAGCTCATGAACGGTGTTCCGGGCGAAGCATGAGAAGGAACGAACGAAGGCGAGCATCAGAAGCCCTCCAAGATGTTGACTAAAGGCTATCCTAAATTAAATGTCTTCCAGCTCCTGCAGGCTCCTTAAAAGCTGTGAAACCGAAGCCTTAAGTTCAGATGGCCCGACAACCCGGTAACCCTCTGAAGCCGCGAAAAAAAGCATCTCAGGTCTTTTTTGTTCAAGCGGGTTTCCTAGAATTTTCAAAGGATTTTTTTGAGGGTTTGGAAGGTGCCGTCTTGTTTTTTTTTAAAGCGGGGTTCGTTTCAGCCTTCAACCTCGTGCCAGGTGGAGCACTCCTCGCAGAGCAGCCCGAGTCGCCTAGCTCGTTCATCTCCCTTCATGTGCCTCCTTAGCCCAAAGCGCCATAGGCTACATAGTAGCAGTAGTAGGGCTACATACAAGATGGTAATATTAAGGCCCTTAAGGGAGAGGCAGATGACAAAATCAGTGGTCTACAGTAAACCGTAAAGCCCAAACGCGTAAACCCTTACAGTAGCTTTGAAGGAACCCTTAATCGAACCCTTTAGAACCCTATTCTACTCATTAAGGGCCACAAGCAACCCCCAAACCCCAAACCCTAACAATTTAGAAAATTACTCTAGGATCCCTTGTAGCTGGCTCCCTTTGAGGGAACACTTAGAAGGAAACCTTAAAGAGCCCCTTGAAAGGAACCCTTACCTCAACCTACCAAAAGCAATCTTTTTTGTAGGGTCCCTATATATTTCCATGTTAGGGTTTTTCGTGTAGGAGCCCACAAAAAAGTAGGTTTTGGCGGGTTAAGGTATAGGGAACAACAGACAGCTTTGTGATCCTAGGAAGCCTTAAAGCCCCTTTACAGGAACATAGGAAACCTTCAGGCCCCCCTTTAAAGGAACCCCCCAAAAGGAAACAAAAACAAAGCACACAGCTTGGTGATTTCAGGTCCGCCAGGCAGCTCTCCGAGCGTCCCCTGTACGGGGGCCCACCGGTGCCCTTCACCGTGGGCCGGAAGAAGGCACCCGAAACCGTTTGGAGTTGAGGCTTCGGGTTTAGGATTGAGGCCTTAGGGATTCAGGGTGTAGACTTTAGGGTTTAGAATTCAGGGTTTAGAATTTAGGGTTTAGACTTTAGACTGTAGGGTTTAGACTTAGGGTTTAGACTTTAGGGTTAGAACTTAGGGTTTAGACTTTAGGGTTTAGAATTTAGGGTATAGGATTCAGGGCTGCAAATGCCAGAATCGAAGCCCCAGGCTCTGCCCCTCGAAAGGAGTATTCTAAATTAGGGTCCCGTTTTCGGTCCCCAATATACTACGGCACCCTTGTAAAAGGGACCCTCAAAACGGACCCTACTTTAGAGAACTACCCTGTGGTGTTTGCAGGCTTCGGTTCTGGCTTTGCACTCTTGCGGACGCCATTGGTATTTATTGCCATCGGCATCGCTCAGTAGCTTCGTATTCACATGGGCATACTGGTCTTGTGTGTCCATGGTACATGTCCTATATGGTCAGAGAAATGTCGTTCTTAGTGGCATATCATATCGTCACTGAGTATGCTTTACTCTACTATACATTACTCTACGTTCCGGCACATTACCATGCTACTGTTGGTTATCTAAATCCTACATTACCTTAAGGACCCTAAACTATGGGAAATATGGTATATTCCTTATTATGGGTAATGCAACCCCTAAACCCTAAAAACTTAAACCCTAAACCCCTAAATCCTAAACCCTAAACCCTAAACCCAATTCCTAATTATGGGGTACTGCAGGGTTTATATCATCAACCGTATGCTTTACTGTTACGCGGCTCTTGCCGCCCTTTCGCCGCCGGCGAGGAGGCAGAGCTTCCCAGCGAGGTCAGCGACGAAGTCTTTCGGCAGCTTGGCCGTCTAGGGTTTAGGGTTTAGGGTTTTAGGGTTTAGGGTTTTAGGGTTTTAGGGTTTTAGGGGTTTAGGGTTTCGGGTTCAGGGATTCAGGGTCAGGGTCTATTGGCCGTGATCCTTGCGATTTAAACCGAAGCCTGAACATAACTAACCCTTTCTTCAAGCCCCACTGTGGCCACGAGGGGCAGGAACATGGCTTGCGTAGCCTGTCGTTTCAAGCATCTTATACTCGTTAGCATCTTAATTCATGAAGGAGCTCTTATATTTAATGGAGTTTTCTGTATGTCACGGCATGGATCTTCAATATGCTTGAAGTTGCGAAGAATCATTGATGAAGGGTTTTGGGCTCTCTTGAAGTATGGAGCACTGTGGGGGCGACTTGTGGATTCTGGCGTTGGGGTTTCGATTCGTTCAGGCGCAGACCAGGCAGAGCTGTATCCCATGCCCTGTGCTCTGCCCCGAGTCCCAAAGCCTCGGGGGGCCGGGGTTCCTTATCTTCAGACTCCTTCTTTCATATGCCCCCCAAACCCAATTCTAATTGCTAGTGCCCCTACATTATGCCTCAACTCCTAGAAGCTTGCCTTCGCTGTCTACTGCAGGTTTCAGCGCAAGTTCATCTCCCGGGCGAGGGGTCCGGGGCCACACAGGCCTTGGTTGCTTCTTTTATTTGGTTTTGGGGCTGCTCTTACTACATGAGTCAAACAATTCTAGCACTGATGGTTGCGCTGTCATATTGGTCGCTGCAACTGCTATGGGCTGCTACGACTGGCAGGAGTCGGAAGTAGTTAGTAATTACTCGCAATCAGTATGATTCCAGCGGTGAGTTCTATCGTTGAGATTGTGTAAGTGATGCCTGACATGCCCTAGATAGTAAAGCATTATCAGCGCAAAGTACTATTCTGATTCTTGACACGCCTCTCCTAACCTGGTATCCATCCGGCCATGCTTGTTATCTCCACGTGGCAAAAACGGAAACCTTATTGCATAAAACTCCTCGGGTTGGATGGTAGCATTACCTGATAGTTTCGAAGTCCTGAGCCCTAAAACCTCAAACACCACACTGTCAACCCCGACCCGACCCTATCCCCTGAACCCCAAACCCTCCCAAAAAAAACTAAACCCTCTAAGCCCTAAGCCCTAAACCCGCCAAACCCTAAACCCAAAGCCCTAAACTCCAAAACCTTTAAACCTCTAAACCCCAAGCTCGAAGCCTTAAGCCCTAAACCCTCTGAGCCCCGAAAAGCCAAGCGTGGAGGGTCGCCGGCCTCCTCCAGCGAATGCGCCTCGCGGGTACCGGGGCGCCGGGGGCCAACTGCCTTAGGGCTTAGGGTAGGGCTTACTTAGGGCTTAGGGTAGGGCTTAGGGGGTTTAGGGGCTCAGGGGTTTGGCTTTAGGGGTTTAGGTGGGTTGGGGTTTAGGGGTTTAGGGGTTTAGGGGTTTAGGGGCTTAGGGGTTCGGGGGTCAGGGTTTAGGGGTTTTAGGGTTGGGTTTCTTTCGTTGTGACTTCAGGATGTGTTCCCTGTCAGAGATATAAATTGCAAAAAGCACATTGTGGGGTTCTGCAACGCTCTGTTTTGTATGGATTCAAGCCACTGAAAGATCTGGGCGAACCCTAAACCCTAAACCCTAAACCGTGGGAGGGTCTTTTGGATGTCGGAGCCACAAAGCCCAGGATGTGGTGGGGTCTCGTCTTCAGTGGTCTTAGCTTCTTAGCTTCCTAGTTGGAGGTCTCCTGGTTTGTGGCATCCTGAGCCCTAAACCCTAAACCGGCTTCCTTGTGAGCTCTGCGCCTTTCTTGGGGAAGTTGGGAGGGGAGAAAACCCCTGAACCCGAAGCCCTGAATCCTAAGCCCTAGAGGCCCAAGTAACGGTTCATCAACCCGAGGCTCGTAAGGCCAAAGCCCGAAGCCGTCAGACGCCAAATAAATGTTGGAAGACGGAAGAGGAGAGTGCATCCCGCAGCCTTAGCGGCCAGAGTTGGTGAATCGGTATAACAATATATAGAAGCCTGACGCCTCCTCACGAACTCCAGTCCTGATGGCTCCTTATCTATGACTCTACTACTTTAGACCCTAACCACCCTACCCTACTCTAAAACCCCACCCTGTTCTAAGCGTTAAGGCTTTTCGAGAGGCTTAAGAATGCCTGGACCTACGTGCCCTTGCTCCTTCTGTAGCATTCCTGGCAGTCCGGTACACTGGACGCCGGCTTTGAGGAGCATTTGACATTGACTCCCCTAGACCCTAAACCCTCAGGGTTGAAGACGCTTCGCATTGTTTGGCAGTCATCAAAAGGCCTTCAAAAAAACAAAATCCCTAAACCCTAAACCCTCTCCGAGGTTTCCAGAGTATTCAGGCGGAACCTCCAACCCAAATCCTGTGCCCAGGGGAGATATGTAACGGACAGTCTGCGCAAAGTTCGCCATGTCTGGGGGGAGCTTATCTCCCATTGCAGCCTTTCCGGTGACCGGCTATGGGCAGCCTCGATTCAGCTTATCCCAGCCGCAAACTGCCCCAAAGCGCCTCAAGCACCTGGTTCCAGTCTGCCCGTACGTCTGTCTCGGCCGAGTCACTTGCAGAAGCGGGCTGCCCCTGCGGGTCAGAGTGCAACCAAGATGCCGAACATCTTGGAAGTCGATGTCACGGCTGTTGGCCGTTGTTCTTCCTTTCTCCACGCTGCTTTTTGGTCGGTACGCTTGGGCACGCGGTCTTTCGAGAGCAGGGGGGACAAAGGCTGGCATCGTGGCTGCGAAATTGAGCACGACTCAGCTGCTGTTGGCTTCTGGAATAGTCGGCGCCACCGGGAGCTTGACTCTCTGGCTGCGCGGTTTGAGCGATCTTGCCGAAGCTATGCTGTGGAGCTGCCTTCGCTGTGCTCTGTAGCTGGGTTGCTGTTAAGGAACTCGAACTACCCTACTATGATAAGGAAACCCCATTATTTACTACGTATACATCCCCATATTATGGTAACTTAAAGTTAGGTTCCTTAACAGCAGCCAAAAGGCAGCTCTACCTGCTCGGGGGGCTGATCTTGAACTGGCTCTTCGGCACGCGCCACCCGGGCATCGTCCTCGCCTGGGTGCTGGGCGTGGGCCTGCTGGCGGCGCAGCAGGCCGGCTTCCCCGGGAAACTAAAGAAAAAAAAGCAGCGACTTCTTGAGTGAACTTCAGAGTCTTAAAAAGGTGCTACATACACTATTTTGGAGGCTCTTTATCGTAGCAAAAGTAGAATATACCCCAAAACCCTATTCTAATGCTCAGGCGCCTACATTAGTATGACAGCCCAGCTCTGCGAGCCTCACCTAAAGGCCCTGTCGCGGCTGGAGTACACCTACGATGGCCTCTCGCGGCACCTTCTCGTCTCCATCCTCTCCGGCGTGCTCTCCGTGCAGGGCGTCGCCATGGTTTTGGGCCTCTTTGGGCGGCCAAACCCCTGGTGGCAGCCCCACACCGCAGCCCGCCCTTTTGGTGAGTGCTCTTTTGCTTCTGTCAAAATTGCATCTTAACGGTCAGAAGCCCTCGACATCGACTACAGTGGAGCCTTGGTGGCATCCCTCAGCGGCACTAAGGTCGTGCCCGTCTCCGGGATGCTCTTTGGCAACGCGACCTCCGCGGCCGCGCTGGCGGTGACGGGGCTGCTGCGGGGCTTTGCTGAGCAGAGTCGCTCGGCCGTGGGGGCTTTGCAGGGGTTCGGGCTTAGGGGGTTTTGGGCTTAGGGAGCATTCAGGGTGCTACTGCAATCAGCTGTATCTCAGCCTCATGATCCCATACTCCTCCGGGTTGGCGAGATGCCCTTTGCCTTACCTGCCAGTCGTGCTTCCTGAGGTCCGCCTCAACCCTGCAAGCTTAGCTCTAAACCCGCGGGTTCATATCAGGATCAGCACTGGAGCTGCGGCTGGCCCGCGGCGCGACGGCCACGGAGGCCCTGAAGCCACTTATCCGGAGTAGCCTCTCGGATGCTCTGACGCCCACCATCAACACGCTGGCGGTCACGGGCGTGGTGCACCTGCCTGGGATGATGACTGGGCAGATCCTGGCAGGCCTTCTAAACTAAACCCTAAACCCTAAACCCTAAAGCCTGTAGGTAAAGCCTAAAGCCCTAAACCTTGAGCCTAGATCTTGGCAGCTGGGACGTGCCTTCAATGAAAAAGCAACCCTACATCCGACTATAGCCCTGAGCCCAAACCGCAACACTGAGCCCCAAATCCCTGTAAGCCCTATGCCCTAAAGCCTTCAAGGCTGTATACGCCCTAAAACCCTGTAAGCCCCGTAGGCCATGTAAGCCCTGCCTATGAGCCCGCTGATAGTATATCATATTCTGTTCTAGTTCATCATTATTTTAAGTTTTCGTTATACTAGAGTCTAGTCTACTGTTCTATACTCTACTACTGTACTATACTATACGGTACTGTATTATACCATACTATGCCATACTATACCATACTATACCATACCGTCATTGTACCCCAAACCCTAAAACCCCTAAACCCCCAAAACCCCCCAAAACCCTAAACCCTAAACCCCTAAACCCTACAGCCTGCATCACATTGTATTCTCCTATGGCAGGTCAGAGCCCGCAGCAGGCGGCAGCGTACCAGACCCTGATCCTCTTCCTCATCGCTTCAACGACCTGCATCCCGGCCGGTAATAGTCTGGCAACGTTTAGGCTTTAGGGTTTAGGGTTTTAGGGTTTTAGGCTTTAGGGTTTTGGGGTTCAGGGTTTTAGGGTTTTAGGGTTTAGGGTTTAGGGTTCAGGGTAATACTGTTGATGATAGAAATCCTTCGCATTACCTTAATGACACTAACCTATGGGAATTCTGGTATATTCCTTCTTATGGGTAATGAAGGATTTATATCATCAACCGTAGTATGGCAACAGTTGCAACACCACGATTAAGCTTGCTATTCCTCTTTTCTTTTTCTTATGAATAGTACTATCATTACTATTATTACTGTTCTTCTTCTAAATATTGTTACAACTAGTATTCGAATTATTATCATCATTATTATTACTACTGTTATTCCGAAACAAGGTAAGGTTTTTGCATTCCAGTCAGAAGGGTTTAGGGTTGGGGGTCGGGAGTTTCGGGTTTGGGGATGAGGGTTTATCGAGTTCAGGGGTGTGGTGTTTTGGGTTTTGGGTTTAATAAGGAGTTGAGTGTTCAGTTTTGTTTTCTTTTTTGTTGTGCGGGCTTAGACTTCAAGGATACATCTACCTACATGTTCGTACCTGGTTACCTCGAACACCCTACCCTAACCCTACACCCTAAAACTTAAAGCCCTAAACCCTAAACCCTAAAGCCCTAAACCCTAAACCTTAAACGCCCAGGCATCGTGGTGCAGCTGGTCACGGCCCTGGTGTCTGGCAGCCTCATGGACTTCAAGAACGCGCGGCTCCTCCAGAAGTTGCGGCCGAGGGCGAAGCCAAAGAACGAAGCTTCGCGCAAGGACGGGAAGAGGTCAGTGCTGTGAGAAAGACTGGGAGTTGGTGGGCTTGTGACAACATCACTAGTCACAGGTATCTAGCTGTGCATGGGGTTTCAGGCTTTCGGGGGGTGAGTTGGTAGCAGTTGCGGCCATTTCTGAGGGTCACCGAAGAGACGGTTGCAGCCAGGACAAACTCATCCAATCTGGGACTAGCGCCCTGGCAATGATGCTTGGAACGCCATTCTGTAGGGTGCCAGGGTGCTCGTGGGGCTTCGGTTTAGGGTTTAGGGTCTAGTGTAGGGTTCTTGCTGGGGCTAAGACTAAGATGCCTCAAGATGCTGCCAGAGAAGTTTTCATGGCGCTTGGAGGCATACAAAAGTCTTATTGAAGGGCTTGGCGAGACTCGGTAGGATCAGGTCATGCAAACTTAGTCGCCTTCTATCAGACGGGGGACACCTGCACCTGCTAAGGAAGATCTTCGCCGACTGGTTCCACATGCCCAGCGAGGTGCCCTCCCCACATGAGAGCACAAGCTCCAGTCTTGTGTTCGTTTGGCGCCTGAGCCCCCTAAACCCTAAACCCTAAACCGTAGCAACGTCTGTTCTAGGAAGGTCTAGCCCCGAGGAAGTTAGCTCCGGGCTACATACTTCAAAACTTCTTCGGAAAGAAATGCAGAAGTAAAGGCCCTGAGGAGGGGGTAAAACAGAGACCTGTGCCCCCCGAACCTCTTTCTGAAGGTCGCAGGCACCCCGGAGCCGAATAGCTATAGAAGCCTACATAATTACCAATACTTTTTTTGGGGGGGTGTCATTGTTATAATTAGAGTATAATATACCCCCGAAACCCTAGTCTAGTTGCTAAGCCCGCTACATTACAGGTCCCATGGCACCGGAAGCCGAGTACCTGCAGTGAAGCCTCCAGCATGCCATTTGGGTAGTTGTCCAAGTTCGGGTCACTTTTTAGGGTCCTTTTTACAAGGGTGCCGTGCTATATTGGGGACCCCAATTTTGTTTAAAATTTGCTAAGCCCCCTACATTACAGGTCCCACGCCACCCCGAAGCCGCGTACCTGCGCTGAAGCCTCCAGCCTGCCATTTGAGTAGCTGTCCAAATTCGGTTCACTTTTTAGGGTCCTTTCTACAAGAGTGCCGTGCTATATTGGGGACCCCAATCTTTTTTTTGATTTTGCTAAGCCCCCTACATTACAGGTCCCATGGCACCCCGAAGTACTGTACTGGGGGCCACCAAAATTAACAAGGGTCCCTGATCGAGAGAACCACCCATTTAGGGTTTAGGGTATTGGGGACCCCGAAAATAAGGGATCCTATTTAGAGAGCTACCCAAGTGGTGAGGCTTCGGAGCAGTCCCACAGCTTCCAGACGCCTTCGATCAAGACGGTTGAGGGCCGGAAGGCGTGTCTGCTGGATTCTTGTTAGGGTTTTTGAATTTAAGTTGCCATAGTACAGAAACCATATTATTTACTATAGATTCTTGTTAGGGGATTCTTATTTTAAGTTACCATAATACAGACACCATATTATTTACTATAGATCCCCATTATGGTAACTGAAAGAAAATCCTTTAGCAAGAACCCAGTCTGGAGTGGGATAAGAGTCTGATATGTGGCAAGAGCGTGGGATTTCTATTGCAAGCGCCACACATCTTATGATCATAGATTGGACCGTGGCGCCCCTTTTTACCGTGATAATGGTCTGGTTCCATTCGAACCGAAACCCGAACCCTAAGCTCAACACTATAAGCCCTAAAACAGCTACCAGGCTCAGCTGACGCAAGAGGGCGCCGCTCAAGCAGAAGCCGTGCTGTCAGTTGAAGGGCTGCGCCATGGCAGTTCCCCAGAGCTTGTGGGTTTTCGGGCTTTAGGGCGATTTGGGGCTGAGGGCTTTAGCCTTTAGGGCTGCGAAGTTTTGGGGTTGGGGGGTTTCGATTTTGGGCTTCGGGGGGTTTGGGCTTCGGGTTTGGGGCTTCGAGCCTAGATCTTTTGTGTATGGGGTTGGCGGGTGTCATGAGGGCGAAATCGACATGAAGCACTGTGCCTTTGTTTGAGTGTGTGTGTGTGTGTGTCATACATGCACTTGGAGGGGCCGTCCGGGCATCTGCCTGCTCGTGTATGTGGGGACACATACTGTAGTTTCCCGCATGTATGCAACTAAGATTTGAAGTGGTGGCCGTCTTTTGGTTTCATGTGCATACAGTCGGTCTTGCATTTTGCGTAGGTCAGCTACCCGGAGCCAAGGCGAGTGCCGCGAGCACGCCAGGAGATTTCTTTTGTGCTGCACTCGGGTGAGCGGGTGGGCAACTGGGACCGCCTTTATGTGGCTTGAGTGTACTGTAGCAGTGTAGCCTGTATGGAGTACTCCTCTCTTCTTTTCGTCTTTTGCTCCGTCTTGTGTCGCTGATCTAGTATTCCTCGTCGTCCTTGCCCCAACTGTTCCCGAAATCGCCGTCATCCTGACTTGTGGTCATGACCGGGATGCCCTAAAGCTTCAAACAATTCTTTGGCAATCCGGTGTTTTGTTTGCAGTTGGCCTTACTCCCCTTTTAAGGTTTCGCGGCTGTAGGGTTTCGAGTTTAGGCATACAGCGATACGAGTGACACAAGCAGCAATAATGGTAGCCACGACCGTGATAGGCGTAACAACTACTGTAGCGGCCTAAATACGTACCAATACCATTTTGGGGTTCTTCTCATAGTTATACTGTAATCCACCCAACGGGCCCTAAAACCTAAGGACCCTATTCTAATTCATTAGCCTCTTGCTTACATGAATTACTTCAGCCCAAAGCCCAAGCTCCTCGCCGCCGATCCGGGACTCCACCCGCGCGCCCGCCTCACTCGTCTTGTTATTTGTATTGTTAGCATTATTCTCAGAATCATTAGTATTTCTATCAGTGTTTTTCGTATTGTTATTAGTCTTCTCATGCTAAAACCGAGCCTGTGACTCAGTGAAGCCTAGGCTCGAACGCAGGCTGCTGGAGACCCTCTTAAAAAAAAAGCACCCTTTCGTTATGGGCCTTCATGTTCGACTCCCTATTATACTCCCCATCAAGGCACTGCATGAAGTGTGAATGGCTGCATATAATCGGGTCAACCTCGAAAGCCCTAATCATCCCTCCCTGTTGAGTATAGACATCGAAGAAACCCCAAAATTGCCGAATCCCCACACCCTTCAGACCTTCGGGCCCCCCTAAGAGACAAAAACCCTGAAACCCTAAACCCTCACCGCCCTAACCCCTCAACCCCAAACCCTCCCCATTCATTCTATTTCATTATATTCTGTTCTGCTTTACAAAAACCCTCCCCTAAACCCTAAACCCCTAAGCCCTAAACCCCTCAAATCCTAGGCATTACTGGGCCTTCCGGATCTGGGAAGACCCAAATTTTGCGCTCGCTGGCGGGTCTGGAGCCTTCGCCTTGAAAGGTTATTTTGTTCCTTCAAGCTTAGAGTGAAGGGGTTTTAGGACTTTAGGGTTTAGGGGTTTAGGGCTTTAGGGTTTAGGGGTTAGGGTTTAGGTTTTTAGGGTTTCCTGGTTTAGGGGTTTAGGGTTTGGGGGTTTAGGGGTTTTGGGGTTCAGAGTTGAGGGCTTTTAGTGTTTTAGGGTTTTTGGGGTTTAGGGTTTAGGCTTGATGTTTTGGTGGTTTTAGGGTTTAGGGCTCGATAAACACTCAACCTATTTATTGCTCCATCTATCTCCAGAGGTGAAAAAGGCTTCTGAAGGGGTTTCAGAGGGCTTTAGGGGGTCTTGGTTTGGGTCATAGGGCTTAGGACTTGATATGGCTGATAGGCTTTTCAGGTGTTTGTAGAGGCTACTCTGGGTTTGCCATTGAAACTGACAGGAATATAGACGTAAGCGCCAGAACATGGCTTAAGTCTGTTCGGTAACTGCCGTTTTGCTCTCTAGCCTCAACCGTCACACGGCTCTGACCCCTCTGACGTTTGAACGCCTTTAAATCGCAAAAAGAAAGCATCCAGTTGCCACACACCTGTAGAGATCCCCTTCGAAGCCATCGAGGCGCTTTGACAAGGCGAAGCCTTATGCTAAAGTCAGGACCGTATTCTTATGGTGCCCTTATTGGCCCTTATTATAGCAGTTACCGTATCCTTATAGTAGCCCTGTTATAACCCTTACGAGAAGCGCATGCAGTATCCTGATAGTACCCTGATTATGAGCGCTCAACCCGAAACCCTAAACCCTAAAACCCTATGCCC
This sequence comes from Symbiodinium necroappetens, assembly GCA_905231915.1. Classification (NCBI taxonomy): domain Eukaryota; class Dinophyceae; order Suessiales; family Symbiodiniaceae; genus Symbiodinium; species Symbiodinium necroappetens. The sequence continues at coordinate 1,218 of CAJNJA010010851.1, read as the reverse complement.
TAAACCCTAAACCCTCAACCCTAACCCCTCAACCCTCAACCCCTAGACCCTAAACCTTAAAGCCCTAAACCCTAAAACCCTAAACCCCAAACCCGCAACCCTAAACCCTTGACCCTAAACCCTAAACCCTAAAATAATATTATGAACCTCATCGCATCCCCAGGAGCCGGCCGACGACTCTGCCATGGGCCTCGGTGGCCCGAGGCCTGCGACCTGGCCGGCGCCTTCCACCGAAATTTCCAGGGGTCTAGGGGTTCAGGGCTTTGGGTTTGGGGTTTAGGGTTTGGGGTTTAGGGTTTTAGGGTTTAAGTTTAGGGTTTAGGGTTTAGTTCTATAAGGGTTCTAATACGGTTTTTCTATAAGGGTTCTAAGTTCTATAAGCGTTCTAGTAAGGTTTTTCTAACAGGGTTCTAAAAGGTTTTTGTTTTGAATGGGTTTAGCGTTTAGGGTTTAGGGTTTTGTCTATGTTCGGGGTTGTTGGTGAGGTTTTGGTTCAACGGTTCGGAATATGGGCTGTATAGGTCCACTGTGGTGTTTCTTCGAGAGGCGGGAAGCGGAAATCATGGGTTCCCCATGGTTCCACACTGCAAGGAATGGCGGCAGCGTGTGTGCTGGCTGCCGCAGGACGTGTCGGGGATTTTTCTTGGAAGCGGAAGGAGGGTTGGGGTTCCGAGATATGTGCAATACTATATAATTACCAGTACGGTTTTTGGGGCTCCGTTTTATAATTATAGTATACTGGGCTCCAAAACCCCATTCTAATTATTACGCCCTATCTTAGGCGTGCATGGCATTACAAAGGCGTCGAAGGGACGAGAAGTGGTTGAGGCACCGGCTTTGCTTTTGAACGAAGTGCTTGGAGCCAAATGTGTGGGTTGCGCGACATGGCTCCTAAACACTGAAACCCAAAAGCCCGAAACCCTAAACCCTCAACCCCAAAAGCCCGAAACCCGGGTCGAGAACCGCAAGCTAAAGCCTGAATGCTGCCTGAACCCGGCAGCGCAGGACCTTCAGTTACTACAGGGGCCGTAATAATTAGAATAGGGTTTGGGGTAGATTATACTCTAATTATAATAAGGAACCCCCCCCAAAACCCTATTCTAATTATTAGCGCCCCGACATTACAGCTGAATCCCGAGCCGAGCTTTTACGAGCTTGGTTCCTTCTGAGTCGTTTGCAGGATCGGCCTGCGCTGCCTGGCACTCCAGCAAGCTTTTT
>CAJNJA010010850.1:0-13973 GCA_905231915.1 Symbiodinium necroappetens | reverse complement strand
TGAACAGCATCAACTTTCACACTGAGCACGGGCCTTGGCCCTGATAGTGGTCGCACTGGCGACTCTGACTGATGTTACCCTCGATATCCCCTTTCACAAAAAATTTGCCCGAAATGTCAACCCTGAGACTGAACTGCAGGAATATCATGAATGGTCATCCTAGCCCAAAGCATTAACTGGAAGCCTGATTTTAACCTGACAACTGAGTTTACATGCAGCCCTCAAGTCTAAACCTTATTGGTTAGGAGAATAACGATCCTGCAGCCAGCCTGGTAGAAGCCTTAGGGGTAGCTTCGTTTCGTTGCGGGGACTATATTGCGCACGGCCTAGAGGAAGACGATCGTCACAGCACATTGCCAGATCGGATCAACACGGGTTCGCATTAACAACTGAACATGACCCCGAGTTTTGGGAACATGCTCCCCCGCCTGCCCTGGCAAGCCACGAAAAAGGTAGATAACTGAGGGGGGGGGTATGTATGTATGTATACAGTATGTATAGGGTCGATCAATCCGCGAAGCTCGTTCCGCGGAGAGTTTGAACCACTTTCCCAGCCCTAGATACCGAAGCGGCTGAGACCAAAAATTGCAAGCATGGCCTTAATGTCGTTTGGGGTTTGGGGTTTAGGAGGTATAGAACGCTACCTTTGCACGGCTCCCCTACACCCGAATCCCTAACCTTGAAAAGCCTACACATCCAAGTCCTGACCTTGGGATCCCTGGCTGCTTTTGAGTATTTCATTGAACCTCTAAACCCAAAAAGCTTAAATGAGTCTGATGCAATGTCATGTAGCACTTTTCCTGCCTTACATCTTCAGCATCTATTTTCGTCCGAGGCACGGTATCGAAACACCATCTGGCACTGGTTCTTGGCGCAGACGCTCCTCGAAGTCATCCTCGATGCTTGGCGGCAGTTCTGCTCCTTCACTGCTTTCCATGGCTCGCGTCGTATTGGAGTGCAGAGATCAACTGCCATGGGTTATAACAAAGTTGTTCACAATGGTTATGATAAGAGCCATAATAGCATAATCGTAATGATTAGAGTATGAATGGTAATAATAGTCATAATAGTAATAATCACAAAGCATACTGTACAACTCCCGAAGACCTGGCTCGGCTTCAGATCAACTTCCTTTCAACCCGAAACTCCCTTCTCAAGCCTACAATAAGCCCCAAAAAGTTCGTCTTAAGGATTGAGGCTTTTGGGTTTCCAATTTTTGTGTTTCTACTGTAAGCCAAAGAAGTTGCCCTTGACCCAACAAGGAGCTGTTGAATTTGGGTTTAGTGCTGCAGGGCCGGGGGCTTAGGACTCGTGGTTTAGTTTTTCGGGTTCAGGATGATATTGGGCCCACGGCGACTGTGGCAGCTTCCGTCTGTCAGCTAAGCTAGGATAACTCGACGGTTGCTTGGCGCATTCCGTATCGGCCTTGACGCCCCTCAGCAAAACAAAAGAAACCGAAGCATAGCCTTCCGGACATGGATGAATGATGCAAATAAAGCTTGGGCAGCCAAGTTGCCAACTGCAAACACGGGAAAACATGGACAGTTTGTGAACCTCTAAATGAACCCAAAACCTCTTACTTTAGACCTAGTCTCATACTTGGAGGGTCAGGGGATTCAGTAAGTAGGTTTTAAGTGGAGTTTTAAGCACCCTAAAAGGGATTTTAATTGGGGTTATGATACTTAGACGTGTGTAACATAAGTACAACCAAATCTCTGAGCATACTGTGCGCTGATGAGCCGAGGTGACCCTGACTTTTCTGGACTTGATCAATCCTGGGTTGTCCACGATGCAGGCTTGGAGGTTTCGGTTAAGCTTAGAGGTTTAGGGTCTAGGGATTACAATGCGCAGGATTTAGTTTGGGTTGGGGGCTCAGGGCTTCAAACAGTTCACTTCCCGGTCGGGGATAGAATATTCCCCAAGCTTAGAGAGTAAGTCTAGCAATCGGTAGCCTTGAAGCAGGACACGACGGAAAGCTTCCCACAGTGTTTGGATTTACATAGACGTCGGGCCCGAATTCCGGTTCTCCAAATCTTGCGTGGCCATCCACCGTGGCCATTGCATCAGATGCTTAGGTTAAAGAAGCTCGGGTTCCTTCAACGGGTAGTAAGAATAGTCCTAAGAGTGATAGAGGCCTGAAGAGTTAGTATGATTTGTAGTAAGATTTCGTCTCGTAGTCCGTGTAAAGGTATGATTGAATGCACCCAATATATTCGGCCCTTGAGGTCACCTGGTGACTTGAAACTGAGCCTGTCGCCGAGGCCATTCTGAGAGGGCTACAGCTCCTCCGTGTCTTGCAGCCGCTGGGCTTAGGGAAGTTTAGGTTCTGCGTCTGAATAAGAACACGAATCCTTATGGGGTTCCTGATTCCTACTGTACTGCGACATACCCAAAGGCTGTCTTCTAATTATCAAGGCCGAGGGTTTTTGGGCCTTTCGGGTTCAAAGGTGTGTCTCTCTCTGTCTGTGTGTGTGTGTGTGTATGTTTTTTTTCAGTGTTTTCGAGCTGTGGGTAAAGGGCTTTGGTGCTTGGCCTGGTACCTGCGGGTGTATGATTGAGTGCTTTCGAGGTGTTGAGTCTAGGGTGTGGGGCTTCCCTGAAGGCAAGTCAAGTACCTGACTTCCATTCAAGCCCGGTTTTGAGGATTAGAAAGATAGGCTCAGCTCCCTTGCAAGGGCCATGGCACGCCACACTTGATTCCTCCTGCAACCCTCAGAAGGCTTCTGTTTGAGAGCTCCCGATGCTCAAGGCTGTAAGGCCTGGGCGCTTTGAAGACGCAGAAAGCCCAGGATCCCGACTTGGTATCACATCACAGGCTTCGAGAGCACTGTGCGGGAGTCCTGGCAATGCACTGGTCGGAGAAAGAACAATTTGGCAAGTGTAACTGTAGCAGTTTTTTCGAAACTTGCGTAAGTAAAGGCATTTGAAGTTAGATATTAAAAGATTTTGTGCAACAATCGCACTAGTAGTTATCAGAGTTTGGGTCTGCCAGTGACCGCAGCATGCGAGCTCACTCGATGTGTTGGGTTCCGCGTATTAAGTTTGCCACATTTGCCTGGAGCTTGGCGAAGGACCCCAACCCCAAGCCCAATCCCCTAAACCTCAAACCCTCAACCCTGAAGCCAGAGGAATGGCTTCGCCACCGCAGCCGTGAATTCCGCGCCTTTTGGAACGTTCTGTGGCTTGGGATTTGGGGCAGCCTCTTCCTGCAGCCCGGCCATTTTCAGAGAAGGGTAATCATTCTAATACCGGGGCCGAAATAATTACCACCACTATTTTTGGGGTTCCTTATGGTATGTACATCACCTCCGTCAGAATTAAGGGCTTTGACAGGGATCCCAACAGAAATAAAGACGGTTTACCAATGAGGCATCCGCATCAGCACTGATGGCAGCTTACGTATCAGTTCTGCATCACATACTAGACTAAATATAAAGTTCACAGTTCATACAGTGGCTGTTCCAACTTCGAAGCTCGCCAGAAGTGACTCTCGTAAGAGGTGGTGTTACTGTCTTGTTTACAGCTCTGAGGTTCCGAAAAGAACCATGAAAACCATCCAGAACAATCTGTTCAGGGCCTCGAGATCTAGGTTCAGGAAGTACAGAGGCAGCAAAGCTTTCAGCCGTGTCGAAAGAGACCTCGTCGTGGACTCAAGCGAGCGGGCTGTACGTTCTGGGTTCTGTGCACGTACGGACCTCATGCCACCAACACAATCAACCACCTCCCACGCTCTCACCAAAAGCGGCTGACAATCCGAAATCCCTAAACCAAAAAAAAACCCCAAACACCATGTAAACGACTCTACCCCTTAACCAAGTCCATGTCTGTGGCATCCTCCAAGCCATGAAAGACCGAGGCACTGCTTAACCTGCGTCTGGTTCGCTGCCGGAAACTATCCAGGTCGACCCATGGCCCAGAAAGATGCGGGGTCCTCCATGGGTGTTTACATAATTGACAGGATATATTGAGTAGTAAAGTCGTCGTCGTCCTTACGGCTTCTTAGTATACGTCTAGCAAAGCTAGGTTTGTCAGGATTCTAGGTTGGAGGAATGCCAGGCGCCTCCAACAGGATCTTTCGGACTTTGCATTTCTGACTTCCGGGCTGTTCTGTATTAAGGCTTTAGGTTTCGGTGGTTCATGGCTTCAGGGAGTGACTGTGGGGGCGGGGTCTGCCCGGCTACCCCAGCACCCTCGGGTTTAGGGCGTTAGGGGTTTGGGTTTTGGGTTTAGGGAGATTCAGATGTTTGGGGTTGCCAGGGCCTGAAGGCTTCGAAGCGAAAGCCACATAAGAGTTTTAGTAGCTAGTGGATCTGCTCCTTGGCTTAATGTTTCTGGCAGAAGCCCTCCTCCAAGAAAGCATTGTAGTTCTGCAGGCCCATAGAGCAGGTTGTTAGTTCAGGTTGTCCGCTTAATGCGACACGAGTGATACAGACAAGATGAGAGGGCTTTTGAGTTGAGGGTTTCGGGAGGCAACAACGACGACCCTCTAAGCACGGAGTGGTCAACCGATCCTGACTTCTACTGTCACTGTAGAACCACGCTCCATGGAGTAGTTCTCCGAGGCTGGGTGTACAGACATCCTGAATCCCAAACGCGTTGGAGATTCGCCCCGAGGTTGGGTGTACAGCAGAGGCATGGAATGGGACAGCCACTGGTCGCAGATGGCTAGAAGCGTTGCTGCCCTAGCTTGCTGTAGCAAGATATTTCTTGCCGAAGGCGAGCTGTAAACAAATTCGGGCTTCAGTACTAACGACCACTCCCACCACGACTGCTACTACCACCAGTCTTAATTGCCACTACCAGTACCACTACCACTATCACCACCATGACGATGAAGATGACGACGACAAGGAAGACTACTACTCCCACTAGCACACACCACCACTGCCCGTACTGTTGCTCTACAACCTGCAGTTGCTTTACTTCTCCGAGGCTCTGAGATACAACAGCAAATCCCAACCCAAAACACCAGACCCGAGGCCTAAAGGCAACCCTGAACTCCGCACCCTGAAGCACCCAAGTTCCAATTTTTGTCGACCCAAAGGCGCCCTTCAGAGACCCTAAACCCAGGCTGGGACAATCAGTACCGCATCAGCCTGGAGTGGGCTATGGCCCGCCTCCCCCCTTCACGGATGACCGAGTACCTCAGCGCGAGACACTGGAGGCGTAGGGCATTGGACTGCAAGGCTTCGGTTTGGTTAGGAGTCCGACCTGGAATCACCAAGTGCTACCGCCCTAGATGTCGGAACAGCCTGAAGTCACAAACCCGATAAGCACCAAGAGCCGTAAGCCCTAGAATCCCTAGAATGGCAACAGCGGCCGTCCCTTCCGCCTCGCAGTTATCGTCCGGCCGAGGAACATGCAACTCGAATCTTCCATGGAGAAGATGGTCTCCCTGAGTCTTGGTCTCGCAGATTGCGGGCTTAAAGGCTGTAGTGTAGGTGTCTGAGGACTTCCCCCCTTATTTCTCACCCCTCTCTCATCATGCTTGAACCTAGCCCTGCACATTTTTCTGCCCCTATAGTTGCATTTTTGTGGTTACGGAAGTGAAGCTAAGAAGAACAAACTTTCGCAGCCAAAACGGCATTCAATATCAAGATCGAAATTTTGGGAAGGGCGGGGGTCTTCGTGACTTGAGGTCTCGTGCTTGGAAGTCATCAATAATTCGCTTTTCTTCTTTAAGGTAGGGATGTCTATCACCGGGATCACGAAGGGAGGGCAGGCGTCCACATTCTGTTGGAGGTCCGGGACCTGGTAGGTGTCTACTAAGGCGATTGAAGCTGTAAGTAAGTACTAGCTACTAGTTATGGAGATCATGGGAAGTGGTATGTAGATTTGGGTTAGGGCTCAGTGTACCGTGACGTTCGATGTTAGCGGCATTCGGAATACGGCGAGTTACTTCCTCTTCGTCATGTTGGGATGCAGCACAACAACATGGGCTAAAAGAGAACCTGAGTGGCATCGTAGCATGATCGAGTCGTGACATCGGACCTTGGGCACTTCCTGGTAGTGTTCTTCCGGGTTAGAAGAAACCACCACAAAGCTGCCGCACCCAAAACCACGATCTTGACGATGAGCCCAAGACCGCCCTAGGCTTCTAGATCCTCTCTACCCTAAATCTCAGACCGCCCTAAACCGCCCTAAAACCCCAGGCTGGGGACCGGGCTGGCCATGCTCTTCGGGTCAATCTTCACCTCCATCGTCACCAACGAAGCTCGTTAAAGCTTGAGTTTGGGCTTGGCTTTGAGGGGCCTTGGGGACTTGGTCTTTGGACTTGGGAAATTGAGGGCTTTTTTGGAAAACTGAACTTTCACGATCTTCACGAGAGGAGGGGGTGGGGGTCTGAACCTGAACCTAAACCGGAACCCCAGCTCCTTAAAATTTGGGCCTTAGGGTTGAAGCCAGTTCGGACTAAGCCTTCAGGTTAACAGCTTTTGAACAGCTACTACATGCCCAGGAGTTCGTTTGGATTTGGGCAGATGGAGTGTGTGCCACTCTGCACGCGGAAGCCGGCACTTCATGAACGCGAAATTTGGGTCGTCGGATTTCAAGATCTATAGATCCGGCCTTAAAGCCCAAGTTTCGCATCTACGTACACCACGGTGCATTTCTGCATCCGAAAGCCGTCAAACCGCCAAACCCTGGCATGGTAGTTTCAAAGTCGGATAGACCCACGAATACGAGGGTCGTGAAAAAGCCCACCCCAAAAAAGGAGCCCCGAATTTTACGTTACAAAGCCACGCAGCATCCAAGCAAACGATGCCACCAGAGCTAATTAAGGACATATCGGACATTCGTCGCCAGCGAAGGCAGCAAAGAGAAGCTGAGTACCAGGCAGAGCAGGGACAACAAATCTGATGGACGCGCCCATCATAGAAAGGTTCAAAACAGTTATGACGTTGATATTCGCAGTAGAGCTCTTACAGATCATAGACAATGCGAATACTGGCAACAAGAACTCTGACCGTGGTATTGGTATTGATGCTGGTGATGGTACCAAAGGCAGCAGCATATTGTTGGTACTGCTTAGTTAGTTGGAACCTGATTAGGAAACCCTGGCGAAATAACTCCAACATAGAAATTCATAATATATGGAAGTCAGAAAAGACCCAAGGTTTCTTAATCAGGTTCCTACATCATGAAATACTGGATTATGAGTTTAGCCTTTACTCTTTTACTCGTATTCACAGAAAGAGGAATCGTGGCCTCAGCTTGGGTCTGTAGAAACCGCTTGAAATCCCCAAGCCCGACAGCTTTGCTTACCATTGAGGGTTTAAGAGTTCAAGGATGAAGAGCTGTCGGACTTTGGGACTTCAGGAACAGGGCTTCGGTGTCTAGGCTTTCGGACGTAGCTGGAGGCTTGGGTTTGCGGGCTGTGGGCCTCTGTTTGGGTTTATGGCTTGGATGTGTTGACTTGCCAGGTTCCGTTTTCAGCAACATCGGAAGCGAAATAGCCCACATGTCGCACCTCTTTAAGCTTTCACGAGACACTACACTTCTTAAAATCGTGAGCGCAACACCTCCGAATTAAAGACCAAACCCGCAAATTCTTCTAAGGACCCTCTGCAATCTGTAGTTGTCTTTTAAGTCTGAAGAATGTAAACCACAGTCATCCAACCGCTCCTCTACCATTTAGAAAATTATTGGGCTGCGTGCGACTTTCGGGAGATGCCGCTGGCTTTTGGGTCTTGGATCCTTCCGTCCCTTCCTCAAAGAAATTGAGACATGCTAAATCGAGGTATGCGTGGGATTCTGCCACATTGTGGAAAGGTGGACGCCGAGTCAGAGCTGTGTAGCATTAATAAAAAGGAGATTCGCAGCAGAAAGCCGTCAGCCCCGGTCCAGGTGTCCGACTACTTGGGCATGAATCCCGTAAGTTGGGACTTGCAGGTGCAGCTCAGCGATTACTTGCCGCTTAGGCAGCTTTATGAAGGGTTCCAGTGAACTTGTCATCTTCGGGGCTCCGCATCGTTCCAGGTTTTTGCCGGTGCCTGATAGAGAAAACCATATAAGTATTGTAGTTCTCGAAATTAGGGCCGAATAAAATTAATAAGTTGGCTCCTTTTTTATGGGGGGCCGGTACTATTTCGGGGACTCAAAATGCTACCCTAATTGAGAGAACTACCCGTATGAAACCCATGAAAGGGTCCTTGTTGTCGAGGCTTTTTCACGGGTTTTGAATCAACTACTAAATAGACACGGACCATCATTTCCTCAGTTACTCAGGCACTCCTCGTAACAGTAGCCGCCGAAGTCGTGCGTAAACCCTAAACCCTAAACCGTCTTTGCCAAGGCAACGGAACAGGACGAGAATACACAGGCCTTCCAAGAAGGAAATGAGACGCCCGGCCGCTTCAGGGACTTCAGGGGATGAAGAAGGGAGTTTGGTGCGGTGGTATATTTGCCAATACATCTATGGTATATTAGTATATCTTAGCATATGATCGTGGCCCTTGATTTATAACCGGAAGCTGTTGTCAACTCTTGCCAGCCCCGGGCTGAGATGCGAGATGGTTGGAGCTTCACGCCTACAACTCCTGAAGGCCTTAAACCCTACAACAAACTCATCTGCATCGGGGGGGATCCCCCGAGAAGAGCTCAGCTCTAAGCATCCCAGCCGCCGAAAAAACAAGCACGAACGAAAAAAGGGCCAGTTTTTGAGCTCCCAGGAGCGGTGCTCCCTCAATTTTTGTATCGCGAGCTCTGTCGCGAAGCTCTTGGGCCCGTCTTCGCCGACCACCGCTTCCTCGATAATCTTCTCAGAAAGCTGGGGCCTCAGATCTTCGGCTCTCTTCTTTGGGATGTGGTAGGAGTGCCCCGCTTGCGTATTTTATGGGGTGGTTGAGCGTCGCAAGTCATAGGAGTGGTAGAGGTGCCCTAATTTCCTGAAATTCCCAGGCCAAGGGCAACTAAGGTCTGTGGCAGGTCTCTGGTTGTGAGTGTTCGGTTTGTCCCGGAGTTTCTGTTTCCATTTATTTTGGTTGCATTATCGCCTTTCGGCATGGTACTACACTCCACGATCCAAAGATTACTTTATGGTTTGTTGCCGACCGCCCAACGTGTTGAAGATTTCCTTGTGGGATGTCGAATTTGCTCAGGTGCTGTTGCATTCTGTGAGCATGGCCGCAGTTCCACAATGTTCCACAATCATATTGGTGTGTGCATTGCCGTGCTGCGGGTATGCCTGGAGTGGAGTCGTGAGGCCTTCAGCTTGAGTCCGAGGCCAGGAACCTGAAGCGTTTACCGGGAACAGACAGGTGAGAGTTTCAGCAAGCCTGTTCCAAGATCAGCCGGAGTTCGAAAAAAGTACTCATACGTCGCCTATCAAATGCCGGCAAGAGAGGCCAATGGATGCACCTGAAAAGGCTGTTCAGCAATTATTCAGGATGCTCAGCGGGTGATTGCTAGAAGGCCTCGCAATTCTCTAAATCTGCCAAGGCATTCTGCACTGCAGTATGAGCTCTGCGCCAACTGCTTGGAAGAAGTGTGCGTGGTTCCGGAGGAGGGGTCCGTTGGATTCCAGGTTTCTAGTTGTATAGCATCCTGATGACAAATCAAAAACAGGGATCGCCACCTGCGTACATGACAGTAGTACAGTATCATGCTGTCACCCGAAACCCTGAACCGTGCAACCTAAAGCATCCCTGGAATCCTCAAGCTGGAACCCTGAACCTTGCTGCAAATGCGGGCGCCACCATCAACCCACGAGCACTGCAACAACAAGCAATGATCGAGAAAAAGCAAAAAGTGCCATTGAGAGCCCCGGAGTCAAAGCCAGAGAAGCTTGAAAAGGATTCTGCTTGAGCCTTGCAGCTTACCAGCGACTTTCATCAAACTCCAGCAGCACTTCTGTGTTTCTTGTTTGGGGGGGTCTAGCGTGCCTATGTGTATCTGTATTTATTTTAGCATCAACTCCAGCTTGAAAGCTGGTAGAAAGTGCCGAGCTCCTGAAGCAAGGCTTTGAGGTTCAAGCCACAAGCACCAGAAACCAGAGCCCCAGCACCAGAAACCCCACCCTCTCAGACTGCTGAAGAATGGGGTCTCCCTTCTCACAAGGCCGTTGTGTCCCGGAGACTTTGCAGGAGACCATCTTCCATCCGGGCCCTATTTGCGAAACCATGCTTTTCCTCGCTAGCGGCCACATCCTGCAGCTGGGCGCAGAGGTGTAGTCAGGGGTCCCGAGACATTTGAGGTACCCCCAAAACCATACGGTTTAGATCCAAATAGCCATTGGGCTTAGCCTTTCCTCCTAATCCACGAGCGTCGGGCCGGGGGCAGGATTTATTGGGGCCTTGTAGGGTTTCGGAAGCGTTTCACTCAAGGAGATCGAAGGTTGCCTTGTAGATGATGCGGTTAGCAGCTGCCTCGGAATCTATATTCTCTCACAGAAACCTCAAAGCATCGCACACCTATGCCTGCGCCCTTGACTGAAGATCCGGAAGCCCTCAACCAAGACCTTCAAGCCCTCAGCCGGAAACCTCAGAGGAGTCAGATGTGATGCAGACACCCACCAACATGCACGAGATAAGCACAGGACCAATGAAGGATTCTCTAGGATGAACTTTGATCCTTGTTTAAGTTGATTGGGGATGTGGCCTCCTTCGATGTCTACGCTTGCACAACCTTTCTCAGCCCCCAAGCTCGACCTCCGCAAGCGTTTCAGACACTCCGGAACCAGACTACAGGAACACGCACACAACCTCCCGAGCTCCGGCTCGCCGTGAAGGGCCAGGCTAGTTACCCATCCCTTCCAAAGTTTCGCAACATACCTTGAGCCATGCACGTCTTAGTCTTTTGATGTTCGCTTCATTCCTTAGAGGTTTTGGGGCTCGCTGGGCCTAAGTCCAGGTACCGGCGGCAGTCTGAGGGGGCGGGAACATCGGGACAACTTCTCGGTGTCCAGAAGATGGAGAAGAACTTCAAGGCCATTGAGGGAGCGCCATAATCCCAAACTATGGTGTAGAGAACCAGGAGGGTTTTTAATGCGATGTAAGCCATGGTCTCTGTAATTGTGGTATCTGCCTTCGTAGACGAGCACAAGGATTTTGCGTGTTGTCTGATTTGCTTTTGGGTCATTGGCGGTTGTTGGGCTGCCCCAAAAAGCCATGCTCGATCTGCGCAACCGAAGCAGCAACCCTATTTAATGGCATAACAACCATGGCAAGGCCGTGGTTCCTGCCGGCGCCCATTCCATGGTAGAGGCGTGGGGGGCTTGAAGCTTTAAGACTTAGAGAGCTTTAGGGCCTCAGGCCTTGAGAGTATGGATTGGGGCCTGCGGCTTTGGTGTTGGGGATTTTGGGGCTGTGGGCCTTGGTGTTTTTGAGGGCTTCTGCTTGGTTTGTGAGGCTTTCGCACAATTCGGGGTAGAGGTCGAGGCTTTGGGGTCGTAGGCCTTTGCGTTTGGATGGTTTCGGAGCCTACTAGGTCGGTCGGTTTCGGGTAGGTGCTCTGCGAACTCCGGATGTACGTGGGCTTCTCAGCTGTAGGCTCCAGGGGCCCCAGGGATGTTAGGAGGTTCGGGGGCGTTCGGAGTCTTTGGGAGCCTTAAATCTACATTCAGGCTCTTTAACGCTCAAGCCCTAAACTCAACCTCCTCAGCCTCAACAACCACAACACCCAAACCGGCTTAAATCCTAAAGCCTAAACCCTAAACTTTTCTTTGGGGCTCGACTTTCGGCGCTGCGAGGAGCTGACGGCCGGAGACTGGATGTGCGAGCCCTGCTTGTGGACCACCTGGGTCTACGTGGGTAAGGCCAACGAGGGCTCGACGAGGGCTCAACATAGGGACCTAATAAATAGAATAGGGTTTGGCCGGGTTGGGGGTAATTATGATAATGGAGCTGACTGAGGGGTGCGTAGGATTAGTTTCGAAATTTTTGGTGACTAGAACCCTCAGAAACCGCTGGCATTTTGATGTTTGCAAGGATCCCAAGTTCAGTGTAGCCTATACGAGGCTGAAGAAGTTTGGGTTCCACCTTTTTAGGGTGGCTTAACGGGTCTGAGGGATGAGGGTTGCATGTAAGGGGGTTGAGAGGATTTGGGGTTCTGGTGTTTAGGGAGAAGGTTTGGGATTTTTCCGGTAGCGGCTAGGTGGCTCTATCCAGGAATCTTATTGCCTACAAATTTTGGGCTAGCTGTAGACGTTGTTTGGTTGGATGTACAATGGTGATACCTGCTATACTCGACGTGCGGTTTTTGCTTTTGCTTGATTGACATCTGTTAAGGGTTGTTCAGGTTGGGGGCTGGGCTGGGGTATAGCAGGTGGTTGGGATACCCTGTTGCAATCCTGAAGGCGCCGTATGAGTCTGGGAACGCAGGGTTTAGAGCTGAGTATCCTGCTCGCAGGCTGTGGCGGGTTTGGACACTTCTCTCGCGGCTCGCTTGAACTGTGCTGCTGGAGTTGATGCCATTGTGGCTTAGACGTAGAGCTTTTGACCATAAAAACTAGCAAGACCCGAGCCGAAAATAGCTTCTGGCGTCTTCAGAAAGTTGCCCTCCGAGCTTCAGGGGTCGAAGTTTTCAGTTGGAAGACGTGGGGCGGCCAGGGCTTGGAAAGCTTTTGGATCCGAGGTCTTCTCCGTTCGGTTCTGGGGCTCTGGGCCTTCTGGGCTTCTCGCTAGACTCGAAAATTGGCAGCATGGACTGCGACGGTGCAGAGTCCCTTCGTCAAGTTGCTCGTGTAGCTCCGACAGGACCTGATTGCCACTTGCGGAAGTTCTGCAGGCGCTCTGACAAAGGGGCTAATCTGCGTGGTTTAACTGTAACTCATCTTGGGCAGCGGGGTCCTAGTTTAGACTTTGCAAAAATGGGATCCATTCCATGCTGTTCTGAGAACCTACGTCCCGGATATCCCGACCTAGGGCTGCGCAGCCGCTTGCCAAAAAACATTGCACCCTGTGGAGCCCCATACAACCCATATCGCTAACCCCTACAACCCCATGCCCTGAAATTTACAGAGTTCGCATCGTCGCTTTGGGCAGCCGAGGTGGGGCTGTCCCACAGCAACCTCTTTGGCGCAGTTTCCCTCCACAAGCAGCTTGGGAGAAAGCTCCAGCCGGACGATGAGTCCCGAAGATCAAAGCCCCAACCCGAGCCCCTGAAAGTTTTGCAAGGTTTGGGGTTTGCTCGGATCGTTGGACCCAGCAAGCTGGTTTGAGAAAACCCTGGTCTAGCACCACTTACTAGCAGAAGATCCGTGACGAAGTTCCATGCGGCCAAAGTCTGCAGAAACTTTCTCCTGGACAATCTACGGACACTGCGGTTTGTTGTAGAAGCAGTAGCAGCTTATCAAGCCATACGCCGACTGTCGCGGACGATTATCGTCGTGTCGTCTACAGAACACTGCGAGAACCGGGGTCGTCTACCAAGTCATTGCGGATGTAGCAGCGAACGTTTGTTGGCAGGCCACCCATCGAAGGAACGCTGCGAAACTTTCGAATTCTGAGGTCCTTGGCGCAAACACATCTAAAACATGTTGCGCACGTGTGTTACGTTGATGTCAGGCCATCTACGAATCTACGCTACGAAGCATGGCAGTAACGTTGCATTATGGAGGGTATTGTGCAATTTGACAGTAGCCCGTGGCTGTTCAGCACCAGATCCTCGAAGGTCTGCCGTCTCTGAGCTGGTGATGTACGCGAGGCGCTTTGTATCCGAACCTTGCCGCATAATTTTAATCTAAGTTTGAGTTTCTGTGCGAATATCGAAAACGACATATAAACATGGTCGTTGACTCTGGATCGTCGGTAAGGGACTGAGGCAGGGTTCAGGGACTCAGTAAGCTAGACGTAAGGCTACTATAGTAGTTATAGTTGCTCACCCCCCCCGCATGACAGACCGTTGTGGGGAAGGGGAAGGGTGGTGTCCGTCCCCCTGCATGATCTGCCAACGGATGGGCGACAATCACCTCTCCCAAACTCAATTCCAAAGTTTCCAAATTTCCAACATTCCCCTCAGCCTTTCTTTCCAAAGTT
>CAJNJA010010849.1:0-13973 GCA_905231915.1 Symbiodinium necroappetens | reverse complement strand
CAACCACCACGACGACGACGACTACTACTACCACCCCCACCACCACCACCACCACCACCTCCACCACCACCACGACCACGACCACGACCACGACCACGACCACGACCACGACCACGACCACGACCTACTACTACTTCTTCTTCTTTGCTGACCACCACCACCACAACAACAACTACTACTACTCTTCTTCTAAGTAGCAGTTGTTGCTGTGGTGGTGGTGGTCAGCAAAAAAGAAGTAGTAGTAGTAGTAGTAGTAGTAGCAGCAAAAATAATAGTAATAGTAGTAGTAGAGGCCTCGAGCCTGATCCTTTGCGGGCCCTCGAAGATATGTGGCTTGAATTCAATTCCACTAGTCACCTACAGCATCCCTTAGTGTTTTTTAAGAGTCTAGGGATCTTGGTATGATCTTAGGGTCTTAGTTAGGGCAAACTCTGAAATGGTGACAGGCCAGTACCTGGAAAAGTGCTTCTCGGTTGGAGGCAAGAGTGCAGATGGCGGGATGGTCGGAGTCCTGATCGGAGTCGCTGGCAGGAGCCTACGAATTCGTGGCGACGTGCATGGCCAAGGCAGCTCGGCTGCGACCTTCTGAAGTTCCCACAGCTTCCGTTTGAGAAAATGCCCGAGCACAGGCCCATGGCAAGGCGGACAAGCCTTTCGAGGCTGGACTTGTTTGACGCTCACCTGCTGATGATGATGTTCTGTGCACGCGAGGTAAGCATCGTTCACGAGGAGTCCGATCTGCCAGCTGCGGTCTCTGGCACGGCCGGTGGTTGCCAGCTACCCTTTGATCTTTGCCAGGGTGTCTCGGCGAAGCATGGCCCCGTTTCTCGGCACCGGCGGTGTCGGCACTGTCTCCACAGGTGCCATCGAGACTGTGGCTGGCAAGGACAAGGGCGTTGTGTTCTCGAAAGAGGCAAAGCGGGTCCATGCCTCAGCCAAACCCTAAACCCTAAACCCTAAACTACTACTCTTTACTCTTTCAAACGTTCTTCTATACTACTACAAAAATTACCACCACAAGCCAGCACCACGACAACGACTTTTACTATTGTTTTGGCAGCAAATAACGTCGGAATCATCCCGGGTTCTTGAATTCCGGCCATGCTGCAGAGATTCAGGGGTTGTGGGCGTTATCATCGGTGTAGGCATTGAATCGCGTTTTCTTTCTGCAGGCTCCATTCCGGGAGTGTGTATGGTTTTTTGATATTTTGACCGAAAAACGAAAGGGTTCTGGGTCTAATGCAGGAGCCTGAATAATTACCAGCACTATTCTGGGGTTCCTTATAAAAGTTATAGCATAATATATACCCCAAAACCCTATTCTAATGATTGAGGCCCCTCTATCATCAATACATTATCCGACTCGCCTCAGGTGTCGCTGCAAAACCGCAATGGACATAATTTGCGAAGGCTTTTTGCGAGATTCTGCTAAGTCAGTGCCCCACTCCCAGTGCTGCTTAACTTTAGCGAACACGTATGCGTTCCAGCGTTCTCTGTTCTTTAAGCGGCTTCCTCATGCATCCCCTAAGGCGGTCTTGAACATGCCCGCCCACCCCTCCAATACCGCGGACCCGCCCAAGGCTGCCACGCTCCTGCAGTCGGGAAGGAGCCAGGCGCACAGGTCAGCGGGGCTGTCTGGTGATCCAGCTACAGAATAAGGTTGTTCAAAGATCACCCGGCAGTCAGCAAGAGGTCAATGAACATCTGCAGGTAGCCGAATTATGGGCTTCAATCTGCACGAGGAACTCTTGCTCAACGAGTTTCGTCTTGATTTTCTGTAATGCAGACGGTGCTGGCTGTTTTTTCTATATTGGGGGGTTTTGCCCGGCTCTCGGCCGAGGGTGCTGTTTGTAGCTGTGTAGAGCTGTTGCGGGTACCTGTGCCGAGTGTGCAGTAATTGGTCATTTGGGCTGCGAGTGCTGTTCTGTTGTACCTGGCACGGAAAACTGTTTGGGCGGGGTGCTTCCAGCTCCTGCAGCACAGTTTGGGCCGGGGTGCTATATGGAGCTGTTGGGAATGCTGCGCAGTTTTGGTCCACCGCCGATTGGGGAGCTGTGCAATCTGGGCACTTGGTCATACAAGGCGGCCGCGTTCCTTCCACGACCAACCTTCGCCTGAGCCCAGAATCTTGGTGAAGGCCCAGAACATGTATGTAAAAGGATTTTGTGCGCTGTTGACGCATGATGTGGACCTCCATTGATTGATGACTTAAGCGAAATTTGTCAAACCTGTTGTTGCGAACCCGGCAACCAAAAGGACCGGGAAACCCGAGCTTTCAAAAAGTGTTGACATTGCTTGTGTCCTGCGCACCAAAACTGCCTCAATCCCCTATGTTGGTGTGTTGCGCATTGCACTTCAGGACAACGGCCTCATAGAAACAAAGCTTGCAGCATTGTTCACGGCACTCAGAGAGGCCCTTCTGAAATATTGCTTTCCAGACGCAGTTCTAACGGCATTTGTAGAGCGGTCGCAACGCAGAAACCCAAGGCAAAACGCAGGGGAAGAAACACAAAAGTTGTTCCTATAAGCGTTCTTGGCAGATGTAGCATGCACGGCTCCGAGCTAAGCATGGTGGACAAAGCTCCCCCCACACCGACAGCAGTGCAGGTGCTGCCAAGACGTGGAAGGCTTGTTGCTGCCTGACTTATGCCATGAATTCAGACAAACTCAGTCGTTTTTGACTTACAACAACAACATCAGCAATAACAGCCACAACAGCAACAACAACAACAACAGCGGCAGCAGCAGAAGCAACAGCACAAAAACAACCACAGCAAGAGCAGAAACAGCAACACAACCATCATCACCTCCTTGTGGAAGGGCTTGCTTGCTGCCAAGCAGGAGCCAAACCCTCCCCGACCTCCCCAGCTCAACTTCTGGAAGGGCTGGTTTCGGGGCAGCACGACATATCCAACACGTGCTGCCTGGCGCCGCTTGCCGAGCCATCCTCGCAACTTGATGAAGCGAGGCTCCTTCGCCCCGTGGAAGCCGTCGGCTTCCGCCATCACCATTCCGCCATCACCGATGCCCGTCTCCTTGAAAGCCGCCACTTAGACCACAAACTGGATGTCTGGGGTCGCTGCTCTGAAGGCTCCTTCACGGCCCAGAACCTCGCCGAGGACACTCAGCGCAGCTTGGTCACTTGCAGGACTGACCCAGGGCCCTGTGGCACCTACCGGGCTCTCACAAAAATATGATATATATATATATATTGCACCATGCTTTTGCTTTTGGCAGGTCCTCGCCGGATAAAGCCAAGCACACCGGTGCTATGACTGACTTCTTCCATTCAGGTGTTGAACTGCCTGCGGGCCTTTGTGCTTTTGCCAGGGAAGCGCAGCAGGGAAGGATTGAGCCGCAATGTCAATTTACTAGTTTTTTGGTTTGAGGTTCTCGTGACAATACTTCGTATTGACTTATCACCATACGTTATGAAGGGGTGCTTATTATTGGAGTCTTGCGCAGATGTACATCCACACCCTTCCCTACTTGCTATGCAGAAGAGGAGGCTGTGGGTGTCCTTACATTTGACCCCCTACAGAACCTTTTACAGAACCCTAGGCCCTAGGCCTTACACTGTATTCTAGTCATCAAAGTCCCCAGAACAAAATTAACAGGACAGGTTTTAGGTATCAACTTCAGGCTCGGAAGTTCAAGGGTTTTTTGTTGCTTGGCAAATTTAGGGTTCCGAGGCTTGGGTTTAGGGTGTAGACTTAGGGCTTAGGGTTTAGTTTTTAGTGGTTTAAGGTTTCTTGGTTTATAAGTTTGGGGGTTTTCGCGCTTTAGGCTTTGAGGTGTGGGTGCTTGCGGCGTTGAGGTGTCGGGTTGTTTTATGGCTACGCCATATACGCTTACCAGCCTCACCCCAAACTCCAAGTCCTGATAAAGCCTTGTTGTAAAAACCGTAAAGATCCATTAGAAAACCTTATAGTACACTTACCAAACCCGAGAAGCCTTGGATATAGTCTGGCGTTCAGCACGCCGAGGGGCGGAGGGGGGACAGGGCGCGTTTCTGCACCCGGACGCAAGGGGACTCGGATGCTTGGAGCCGAAATCCTCGTTTCGTAACAATTGTTTCTTTTGGACCCGCAGCCTTGCAAGAGTGTCTCAAACATGGCAGCAGTCACAGCCACAGGGACTGGGTTTGGAGGGGCCTTCCTTCTGACAGTCGCTCTTTTTGGAACTATAGATGCCACAAAGATGCCTGTAAAGTGGTGACAGTAACAACGATGGGGTGGTTTGGCTGGAACCGTGCTCGCATGTGGGAATGCCAAAGATTGTTGTTGATGATGCTGATGATGACGATGATGATGATAGCGGCGATCTTGATGCTGAAGCTGAATTTGATGCTGCTGGTGATGGTGACGGTGATAGTCATGATGATGACAACGAGGAGTTGGCCAACAGTCAACGCGATGGGATGGCGACCCTCGGATGTTGACATTGATGGTCGTCATTTTATGACTTTGCTATCGCTGTGGGAGCCGGGACCCGAACACACCCGCGTTCACGTTGACAGGGAGGATTAATTCGAGCCAAACCCAAACCCGCCCGCACCTGCAGGGGAAGGCGGCAAATAGGCGGCAATTGACCCCAACATCAAATCCCTTTTGGACACAAGGACAGGCTCAAGTCGAAGAGCACGGAACCAAACCCACCCAAACCAACAGGGCAGGGTGCATTGACACCAAATCCCCACTCCTCCTTCAACCCAAACCCGACCCGGGAAAAAAAGCTGCCCCAGGAGCCGGAGTTGATACGGATCGCCCAGGAGGCCGCACGCGAGGCGGATAAAGAGCCTCGTGGATCGCAAGTGGA
Source organism: Symbiodinium necroappetens (assembly GCA_905231915.1). Lineage (NCBI taxonomy): Eukaryota > Dinophyceae > Suessiales > Symbiodiniaceae > Symbiodinium > Symbiodinium necroappetens. The sequence continues at coordinate 9,155 of CAJNJA010010849.1, read as the reverse complement.
TCTTGGGCTTGGGGAAACTTGGCATTCGGGTTTAGGGTCTACGGTTTGGGGATTAGGGTTACAGGTTTAGGGAACGAGGGTTTCAGGCGCCAAGTATCACAAAAACCCACCCAACACGGATTCGAAACACCAAGACAACGTCCTACATCCTATTGCAAGCCAGGCACCCCTACACGTGCTTCAAGTCTGCAGCCCTCCGCTTAGAACGAAGTGCCGTGAAACATATCCTTAGTACCTAAACCTTAACCGCAAAACTCCGCGGTCACAACCAGGCAAGACCCCTTCGCAGCTTAAGTCCAAGCCCTGAAACCCTAAACCAGACAGGCCTTGAGCCTTAAATTCTGGATGGAACTGTAATTTAACATTACATCCATCGACTGGTGTGGTTCAGGATATAGGGTTTGAGGTTTAGGATTGATGGCTTTCAGCACCAAAACCGGCTTTGAGGTCTTGGGTTATAAGTTACAAGGTATTAGGGTACCCAGGCTAAGATGGTAGGGCTTCTGGTGTTGCAGGCTCTGCCGGTTGCGCTGTTTGGTTTCGGTCTCCGAGAGTTTTCTCAGGCCATCTCCGGCTGACCTGCTCCACTTTGCGAAGCGGATCGCCTCAGAGGACGACTGTTGTTCTTACAACTCCCTTGTGCTAAATTCTTATAAGGATCCAAGAGCTTTATGACGACAGCGACGACAACTGCTTCGGCGTACTACCGTCACTACTCTGCCCTATACTACCCGTGTTCCTGCTGCTACTTACCCCCACTGCTACTACTGCTGCTGCTAATCCTGCTGCTCCTGCTGCTCCTTGTAGGTAGCGGGCTGAGTTGTAACTTCTATGTCTCTTAATTCCACTTAGATGTAACTATTTTCTTCCTAGACGTAACTTTTTCCTACCTACCCCTACCCCGCCGACAACAACTACCCCACCTACCCCGCCTACCCGCACTACCCCCACTACCCACAACACGAAAACCTTAAGGAGTGAATCCAGCGAGAACCCTTCACTCAAAACGAAAACCCTAAGGAGTGAATCCGGCAGAAAGTTTTACCGAAGACGAAAACCCCAAGGAGTCAATCCAGCAGGAACCTGTTGACAACACCAAAACGCTGGGGAGTGAATCCAGCAGGAACCCTCGACCGAAGACGAAACCCTAAGGAGTGAATCCAGCAGGATTTTTTGAAAGCACCAAAACCCTGCGGAGTGAATCCAGCAGGAACCCTTGACCGAAGACGACAACCCAAAGGAGTGAATCCAGCAGGAACGTTTCACCAAGGCGAAAACCCTAAGGAGTGGATCCTGCAAGCACATTTGGCCCAAGATGAAAACCCTGAGGAGTGAGTCCAGCGAGAGCCTGTTGCCCAGCATCGAGAACCATTTACCCAAGACGACAACCCTAAATGAATCTTGTGTGACGCTTCTGGCTTGGTGCTACATGCCGCACAAAAATTGTGGTTTGGTGCTGAAAACACCAGAAAAAGTCAGTGGTTTGGTACTAAAGATACCCAAAAAAGTTAGAACTAAGATGCCTGTGTTGCAATTATCTGCAGAGAGTTGCTGTTTTGGGAGCCGAAAAAGTTACAACTCAGTCACTTTGCTGGAATAGCTGGAAAGTTACATCTCAGAGAAGAAAAAGTCACAACTAAGTGTTCCACCAACTATTATGACTCCCAGTTCAAGTTCAACTGTGCTGAAATCCCAGTTCCAGTTTACCGCAACTTGATAATTTCATAGGCGGGTTATCTTCGTCTCCAGTCAGGAGCAGGCAACTTCGGCGCGCCTAGTTAGCGCGAAGCGTGACGCCCGTTTCGATGCGATGGACCGTGAGTTGGGTGAGGCGGGGAGCTGTCTGTGTGTGTGTGTGTGCGTGTTCCGAGCCTGGGATGCAGATTAGGGCTTTGGATCTGCATGGATGTCGGGGCTTGGGGTTTGGAGTTCAGGGTGTTTGAAGCGTGGGATGGTTGGAGTTTCGACTTTGTTGGTGTTTTTTGTTCGGGAGTCGGGAATCTTGGAGTCTGGTGTTTTTTGATGCTATTGCAGGTCCCAAAATCAAAATGCCAACAAGACACCCAAACACAAATCTATCCAAAGCCAGAAGCTGACAACCCACACATTTCCAAGAGGCCCCTTGTCGCCAAACCAGTCGACGGCCACAGTAAGCTTTCCGCCTCAGTAAATTTTCCGCCCTGATCACTTGGCTATAGTTGAAGGAACAGAGCACAGGGGACGTGGTAGATCGGTTACAACTGTGATATATGACTTAATTGGAACTATCCTAGCTGTTCCTGCTCAGATTTACCTGCTAAGTCCCCTGCACCTGGGTGAAAGAAGCATGAAGAAACCCAGAAATGAAGCTTTAGCTTTAGAGTTGACGGCTTCGGCTGATACTTCTTAATACTCTTCCAGTACTACTCCCTAGGATTTCTTCGTAAGATTTATTTATAGTATAGGAATCCCGCCCAAAAACCATACCTAGAACCTCTATGGACCCCGCTAAGTAAGGAACCCAAGACCCCACAAACCCATACTCTGCAGGCTGTCGCAGAAGCCTCCACAGCATCACCCTTCCGTGGTAAAGGTGTGGAGCTTGGCAAAGACGAACTCCATGATTCAGCTCTGAGGCCCCCCGAAACCCTTGCAAATCCTAAAACTGCAGCTCGCCTAGAGCCTGAATTTGCAGTCTGCGGACCGAGGCAGTTCCTCCATCCGGCAGAAGCCTTCTGCAAGAGCCGTGACGTGAGCCATTCCAGAGTTGTCTTGTTCAGGGACATGTAAACATCCGAATCTTATTTCAGGCAGTTCAACAGTATGGCCGCTTCAGTCCTTACTTACGATAACCTGAACCCTACAATTAGCCCATTTCCTAGTGGCCCTAAACCTGAGAAAAATGCGGTGTTAGGAAGAGAGAGATGAAGACTTGGCGACTCGACAATATACCCTTACACCTTAGGTGCTTGCTTTGTTGGTGTTTGAAGGGTTAGGGGTTTTTGGAAGCATCTAGACACTGAAGCACCCCGATATGTAAAAGGTAACTTGGTGTGGGGTCACTCAGCTTGAAGACCGCTACCTCTGGAGCCTACACGCAACAAGGCAAAAAAAAACACACACACCCCGCACCTATCAAAGCCTCTAAGCCGCAATTAGGTTCGGCACAAGGTGCGATTTAGAGAGCGGCCCTGACTATAAGGATCCTGAAGACGGTAACCAGATAGTCATAAGAAACTCCCTATCAAGCCAAACTTGGCTCTTGCAAGAGCTTTACACACGCCAAATCCCCAGCACCTTTGATGACCTGGTCATGCATCCTAAGAACGCCGGTATGCCTTGGCATCAAGCCCGATTCCTAACTGCACGCTCCAACACAGTTCCCATAGAGGATATAAACATCTTTATGAACAGTCTACAAGTATCACAGAACCCAAGTAACTAGGATTATATTGGAGAGTTGCGGTGGAGCTAACATTAGCCAAGAGAATGTCTGAATGGCCTCTCCGAAGGAGAGTGCCGAATTCGCAGGCATCCAGCGATGGTTTCTCAAACTCTGGCCTAACACCCAAACTTTAAAACCAACGTCTCTGAACCCATAAACTGCCATAAACCCCTTAGATCCTTCAGCCTCTGGCTATCATGAATCCCTAAACGCTCACACCTGAACCCTGAACCTTGTAGGTTTTCGGATTTCTCGGCTTGTGGATACCCACTGCTTTCACCTACTCGCGAGGGCTGAATATCTAGTCGTGCATGCATATTAATCACCGTATAGCACATGTTTTCACCTTGTCGTCAGACCCGGTTTCTGGGCGGACAAAGCCCATAACTTCTGTCTTCAACAGAAGCAGACCTACAGGCTTGTATCTGGGGTGCCTTTCATTTGTTGATGCCTCCGCTTGCGAGACCATCGCCGTGTACAGCATGAAATCATCGCCGAGTGAACACTTTTTGTTGTGGCAGGGTGTGGGATGCAGTGTAGAGGTTTGGCAGGGGTTTGAATATGCCTCCTTAGAGTCTCCGTTTCACCTAGACCTAGACTTTTTTGCAAAACCTCCACTCTAATTTGTTAAGGCTCCCATGATATGGGGTACGGGCCTTGGGCAGGCGTTTAAGGTTTGAGGTCGCAGAGGTGTGGGCCTTGAGCTTTATACTTAAAGGAAGCCCTGAGACGAACTCTTACAGTATCTCAAATATAGCTTGCCTCAGAGACTCTTTTACAAGAGCCCCCATAGAACCCCTAGGTGTGTAGATTTACGGGGTGTAGTAGGGTCAAGGCTTTTTGGGAGTCTTAGACTTCAGATTTGATCGTGCAAGCTCGTGGGGTCAGGGGCTAGGCTTTTTAGGGTTTCGGGTCCTGGAGTTTGGAAATTGGAGGAGGGCGCTCTTCCAGGGCGAACGAAAAAGTTGCGAAAACATCAAGAGAGCGCTGTGGACTTCCAAAGATGTTTATGTGGACATGCCGAAGGATCTAGAGGCTAATGAGTGGGGCGGGGGTTCTATGATTAAGGTAACTTGTGGCAACTCCGGCGAGTGAAGGCTCCAAGTTCCGGGCTTAGGACTGGACTTGGAGTCATAGAGGTGGTAATCACTGGTTATTTAACAACATCGCCCCTTATCATCTCTATAGGATCGGCCATAAAGCGCCCACACCCCATTCCAATGAGTAGGGCCTGTAAAAAAAAACAACCCAGCTCAAACGACATTGACACATTTTGGCCCCTATTCTACATACGACGGCCCACCAAGCAATGCACAAACCCCCTTCAAAGAATCGAGTTGAATAACAGCTAAGGACTTCATACTAATTACGACTCTATCAGAGCATTCATGATATCTCGAGTTGGAGTAAAATTGGAGTACAAACTCCTCCTTCGAGCCCCCCCCTCCCTCCTCCCCCAAAAAGGCGCAAATAGAAGCCGGACTCAGTCGAGAGCTCGGACGGCATTTGCTCTAAGCTTCGCCGTGGACTTCCGAGTTCCTGTGTTCTTAGGACCAACGCTGCTGATATTACTAGGCTTTGATGTGGGGTTATGGGGTTTGATATGATTCTAGAGGTTTAGGGATATGGACTCCAGATGATAGAGCCCTTCTCCCTGGCCAGGAGTTTCGCAGGGGTCCTGTGATGAATATAAAATATAAAACCCTCAATGACAGAGAGTGGAACCGTTTCCGAATGCCTTGTACACCGTAACCGCCCAGTAAGTGCTGCGGGCTTTCTGTGGTTCATTGCTGAAAGTAGGTTAAGTAGGTTGTAGTTGGCAGGGTTCTCAATGCAGGGGCAGGGGCCCGGAGAATGAGGCTAGGACTTCATAAAACCCCTTTTTCACGGACAATGATGACTGATGATGAGTCCAGACCTTTGCATGACGCTGAGGAACTCGTAGAAACCCTGAACCGGACCTTTAAACCCAAAATACCGTGGCATCGCGGAAGCTTGGCCTGATGTAAGGGGCCCTGATACTTGTGATAAGATATTGGGGAAGATGCTATAAAACAGCTATCTTCGGGAACCGAACCATGAGGAATGTCTCGGAAAGTTCGCTGAATACAGGGGCCTTACTTAATGAGTTTGAAAAGTCCTTTTCTGAATACACTACACAATAACCCTAAACCCAAAACCCTAAACCCTATTTAGTTCGCCGGGCCCAGGTGTGGCCTCCTCCGAGCAGAGGGCGAGGCACCCGACACTCGGTTCCAGGGTTCCGTTCTCGGTTCGAACATCCGCTCCAATCGGATTGTACATGATTCTCTCACGCCTTAAAGTGGAGCCTGAGCCTCGAAGCAACGCCCTCATTCCCTGGTTAAGTACCCGATGAAGTAGGGTTCAGTCGGTCGCTAAAGACCCGCTAAAGAGTGCCTTCAAGTGAAAGTAGAACCTACCTATAATTGTGCTGAGCGCCTGAATGGTCTTAGCAAGATCAGCAAGCCACAGGAACAGTTCAGCTGTGAGCTGTTTAGGAGGTTTTATTGTGGGGATTCCAATCAAACAATTCCTCATCCACGTGGGTTCCATCTGGAACGAGCCTGGAGAGGGTTGGAGCAAAGTATTTGTCATATTTTGTTATCTGACGCAATAACTCACCTGCAATTCTTGAGCGCATGATGATGGATATCGTTGAAGCCGCTCAGACGCACGCATGCATACACACACACACACACAGACGCAAGCACGCACCCACCCACACACACACACACACAGACAGATAGACACAGAGACACACACACACACAGACACACAAGACAGAAGCATGTTTGCACCTGTGCTTTGCTTAGGTCGCGTAACAAGAAAGCTTCCACATGTTAGACTGCACCTCTCGCTGGAGAACTCCCGGCCGAAAAACCCTAAACCCATACAGTATGGCCCATAAACCTTATCCTCTACGGCCCTCTGCCTCTAAAGCCGCGACTGCCAACATCCCTGGCATTTAGGGTTCTGAGTTCAGGGTTCTAAAGGGGCCCGAAAAGAGAGAACTACCCATTCGGGTATTGCAAATTTCAGGGACCCATACAAGCGCTTTGTCAGGCAAGCTGTGGCTGCAGCACAAGCTGCCGCACAGGTGGGCATCTGGCTTTTGTTAACATGAACGTGAAGGTCAGAATATCTAGAACTGGCAGGGTACTTTTGCGCAGCGGGAGGCAAATTTCAACGTGTGCAGAGTCTGTAAATTTGTTGCCGTTATGTTAATTACTACAGCTCTGCACCGATGCTGATTAAGCATCCTGTCTCAAAAGGAGCTGATGGTGGATACCAGCCCACGAGTGCGAGCATCCTAACCCCAAGATTACCGGGTACTTTGAATCCCACCCCGCAGAAAAGCTTCTTACAAAGCCTAGGTCCACCTTTACAAAGTCCTGACATAGCCCGTTTAAGGGTGGTATTTGGGCACAGGGCAAGAGGTGGCCGATACTCTATCAGGCGAAAACCGGCACTCGACGGGAAGCGAGGGGAAGGCGCCGTCGGCAAACTGTAGATTGGTTCCTCAGCATTGAGCCGAAAAAACCAAAGAACTCTGAACTCTCCGAGCTGGGGTTTGGGCGACGGGCGAGCCTGACCTTTTAGGGTCCTGCGGCTTAGTGGGCGAAGGGGTTGGCTGTAGGGTTTCGGCCTTAGTCTGGCTTGATCAGGGTTTAGGTTTTACATCGGCTTGGAGAATGTGCACCTCAGGATGTTTTCGTGTGAAGGCTTCGGGTTGCAACAACAGCCAGGGCGCTCGCTGTAACGCAAGGAAGGGGTGTTAACAAGACCCGTTTAGACTGAAGTTCCTTTCTGTTCTGATAGAAAATGAGCGGTTCAAGTCCATCAGGCATCGCCTGCCAGCACCCGCTTTGTGTGCCAGTCGCCTCTGTCGGCGCCTCATGCAAGCATGTAAAGCCTTATGAGTTTGACTCCTCTCTGGATGGTTTGCGGGTTTCGGTTCTTTGGGGTAGGACGTACACGGCTCTGTGATGTGTTTCCTTTTGAGGCAGACAGAATGCTCCTCAATGCCTGCAATTTATGAGCCCGAAACCCTTCAACCCATAAGCTTTGAACATCTATTAGTTACTAAAGCCTTGCCTTCATCCGAGAGGCCTCTAATCTCTAAGCCCTTATAAATCCATAATTTGGGCTGAGGACTTAGTTCGAACGTATTGAAATTGGAATACCTGTACTTTTAAGGTACTGCCAAGAGATCGGAGACGCCTGACCCAGAACACTAAATCCAGCCTTAAACACGAAAATCATGACGCTCCGACCCTGCACGGAACACTCGCAGAGTCCGAAGTGGCCTTCTAATGCAGATTTCGTCAGCCCCGAAAACTAGAAAAGCATGGTGTGTTAAACCAATGGGTTTTGGGAAGTTAAGGGTAGGGTGCGACCCAGCATCGAAAAATGGTACGAGGAGATGGGGCATCGAACATGCTGTAATCCCAAAAGCCATGAGACTCAATACCATAAACCCTTCACGTTCTTGTCTGTTGCCTGCGTTGTGAGTCGGTACACCTGTAACACGCGTTGAAAATGGTCGGTTTTCGTCTTGGTTGCCCAGCAGTACCGTTTTCCGCCTTACGCCTTAAGCCGATAAGTCCTATAGACCCGAAACTTTACCCCCCCGCTCTTGAACTGGATGGAAAGAGAGGTGCCCGTAGCGTTAGGTGGTTACTGGAGAGCAGCGTTGATAAGGTTCAGAATACATAGCGGTCGGAATAGTCTCCTCATATTCCCTGCATAAGCTTTATATCGAATTGTTTTAAGGCTCTGCAAGAGGATCATTGGATGTCCGCTGCCTTTTGTTGAGATCTGGTAGGTTTGATCCGACCAATCGAATCTTTGGGATTGCAGATCAAGTTGCGGTTTGGGGGCTGCAAACATCAAGCTGCTGCAAGGAGGTTCGAGATTGGGATAGTATATCCATAATATGTCTGCTTCAAGCCCCATGTCGCTTGTGTGTGTGTATATATATGTATTTCTGTATGTATGCATGTATGTATGTATGCATGCATTTTCTATATTCAATGCACGCCCACACATTTGCAGCTCCCTGACCTTAGATGCATACAGCACGTGATGTTGACGTTGGTTGTGTTCAGGTGCTTCTCGTTCAATTTGCATCAAATAGATTGTTGTCGTGCATAGTACAAGTACATCATAAACCTTCACTGCTGCTTGTTTAGACACGTGTATGTATTTATACTGCTCTCTATGCAGCCTCATACCGTAGTCATACCATCTAAAACCTAAACTTCAACCAGCGCGCATGTAGTCTCTTCAAGCCCAGGAAGTCCCAAACCTCAGAGATGTAGAAAGCCTCAACCATCCCTAAACTCCTAAACCCTAAACCCCACGCCCAACTTAAAAAACAAGAAAGATCAAGCCCAGACTCTCCGCAGGCTTGCTCCCTCGAACCGAGCTCGAAACCCTTGTTCCGACCCCGAAGCCCGAACTCCTGCAGCCAGAGCTTTGGACCTAAAAACTTAAAGGATTTAGGGTTTAGGGTTGAGGGTTTAGGGTTTAGGGTTGAGGGTTTAGGACCTAAATCAAGCTAAATCCCAGGCCTTGTAATATCCCTGAACAATCAGCCGTAAGAGCCATTGGTTCAATCTGACACCCTAAGCTCCCGGCATTCTGGAGTACCATACGTTAATGCTTTATTTGGGACCTGTTCCTTAAAGGAACCCCCTAAAGCCCTAAA
>CAJNJA010010848.1:331-13609 GCA_905231915.1 Symbiodinium necroappetens | reverse complement strand
CTCTCTCTCTCTCTCTCTCTTTTGCCGCGTCTCTGCACATCCCTCCCTTTCCGCCTCTCTCCCTACCTCCCTCACTCTCACTCACTCTCTGTTTCTGCCTCGCAGAGGAACCGAAAACATCATGTAAACTCTACAACTTGTAAATTTTGAGTCGTAGAAGCAGACCTTTGCTCAGAGCCGGGCGAACCCCGAGCAAGAGTCCTCCACATCCCGCCCGAAGATGAGCACAGATTGAAGGCAAAGGCAGATGCAGACTCCGCAGAAAGCAAGCCCGAAATGGAGCATGTCCTGGAGCATGGACAATGGATGGGGCTTCATCTTTGGATTAAAGCCAAGCTTGCACCCAGAAGGCCTTCAGTTTGAGTTTCGGGTGTAGATCCGTGTCCCAAGCTTGATACCGAAGTCGCATTCTGGCAAATTTGGGTCTCAGCGCGGCTCTGGTTCCAGGCCAAACACGTCCTCAGCACAAGCCATAACCCGACTGCCCCATACTGAGCAGCGATTTCTTGCTCCTCTTGCACCCACTTTGTGCCCAACTGCTTAAACTAAACCATAAACCTTAAACCCTAGAGCCGTGTACACCCTGCTCCTGGCCGGCTTCCCGCAGCGTTTCAGTGATGATCGCCAGCCGTGGCTGCGCATCAAAAGACTTCAGGAGACGCAGCATCAGCCTCAGACTACTCAACGACTTCCATCTGCTGTGTAAGGTACTTTAGGGAATTTTGGGCTGAGTTTCGGGTGTGGGGGGATTGGAGAAAATCTAGGTAACACCTAGAATTTCATGCACTCCAGTGAAGGTACCCGTAAATCTATAGATACGAAGCTACCTAAGTCTCCATTGTAGTACCTTTTTTCGGTTTAACCAAATCTATATTGAGGATCCTAAAAGGTAACCCCAAAAAGGAACTACAATGGAGACTATAGGTAAAAATAAGTCATTCCCTGGTCCTATGTCTCCGACCCAGCTCTTTGATAGCACCAAGAAGTGAAGAGTGCATTCTCTCCTTCAACCCTACCTTGAACAACCCGAACCTATTTTTTGGTAGGGTCCCGGGAAATTCTCTAAGAGGGTCTGTGATAAGAATCTACCAAAAAAGGAGGCGATGGTAGCTTAAGGTACTATACACCTTATACCCGAGAAGGCCCCTGACTCCCAACCCCAAAATGCACAGCGCCCGAACGCCAAAGCCCTAAGCCTTAACTTAGAGCCCTAAACACAAGGCCCCAAACCCTATAATCTCTAAAGCCTAAACCCAAAGTCCCGAACCCTACTCTGTACTTTTGTTGGAAGGCTTTGTTTACGTCTCTGAATTTAGGGTTTTAGGCTCAAGGCTTAAGGCTCAAGGGTGTTTGTTCAGAGCTTTGGGTTTAGCATCGAGGGGGTTGGGGCGGTGGCTTCGCGGCCAAAGCGGCTTTCACGATAACAAAAATTCAAACGCCGACATTGGAAGCTTCTCAATGCTTTGGGAACTGAAAAAGTCGTGAAGCCCGGAACTCGAGCTACGCAGTAAGAGTGCGCAGTCAGCTCTGAGGGGCAGGTGGGCTGCATTGCAGAATGACAGCAGATTCGCCTCCACTCGAAAACCGGATTTTCATTCTAGATGCTATACATCCCTACTCTCAAAGCCCCGAACCCTATAAGACTTGACACCTCAAGGCCCAACGCTGGACCCCAGAGCTCACATGATTTCCCAGAGCCACGGATGTTAAATAGGGCGAGAAGATTAAGCATGAGTCTTCTGAGGATGCAGAACCTTAGCAAGGCATTTCCTACTTAAGCATAAATACCACTTGCTCAGACTTGCTGAAGCGCATCATTGGGCCGTGCACAGCCCTAAATGCCGAGATGCCTAGGTCTATGAAACCCTGTGCATCAAGCGAGCTCCGAGTAGCATGAAGGGGTAGATGCTGAGCATGATGCGACTGCTCCTTTCCTGGACTGCAGCTCTGCTGGTGTAATTGTGAAGCATTCGGCTGGTACTGTTACATCCAGTGATTCCAATGATAAAGGTGGTGGTGGTGGTGGTGGTGGTGGTGGTGGTGGGGGTGGTGGCGGTGGTGGTGGTGGTGGTGCTGCTGCTGCTGCTGCTGCAACTGCTGCAACTGCTGCAACCACCGGCTCAGCAAGCCGTATAACGCTCTAGTGCCCCGAAACCATCAACACAAACATGTGTGGAATCCATAGCCCAGCAGTAGCCCATATGGTATCCCTTAACCATAAACCCATATATAAACCCTGGCCTTGCAGTAGCTCATGAGGTAATACGGCTTGCCTTACATACCCCTTAATCATAGAACCCAGATATAGAACCCTTGGCTCTGCGATTAGCATGCCTTGAATATGAAACCCCACATATTATACACATATACACACACACACACACACATATATATATATATACATACACATAGAGAGAGAGAGAGGGAGAACCCCTGTAGTGACCCCATTCATACCACTTAAAGCTATAAAGCCACGAAGCTATAGAAGCCACGAAGTAACTCATAACAACTCAGAGAACTCCCATAGGCTGCTCGACTCCTGCTCCAGGGCAGCCTGGCACTGCGCGAAGAATTCGCCGACCTCGAACGGCTCCAAGGTGCGGAGCTTAGGGGTTTGGGGGTTTAGGGGATGGGGTTTAGGGGATGGGGTTTAGGGGTTTAGGGGATTTAGGGTTTAGGGTTTCGGGTTTAGAGGTTTAGAGCGTTTTCTTAGCAGGGGCTTGGGGTTTCGGGTGTAGGTTTCGGATTCAGAAGGGATTCCGGTTTAGGGTTTAGGGCTTAGGGTTTGGGGATTTAGGGTTTAGGGTTCAGGATGGGCCAAGGGTTTGGTTTTAGGAGGAGCCTGACACCTCGCAGGATTACACGACTGACATACAGTGGCCGATACTTCGGTGTGGGCAGGAGGCCTTCATCTGTCATACCCCAGAACTCGCAAGCGACACCAATTGAAGCATACATGCGTGAAGCAACCGTCCACGCGCACACTCGCTTGAATAGTGCTCACCATTTTCTAAAGAGAATGAACTAGACGCCTACCATAACCTACTAATGGAAGCCAATAAACCCAATAGAATCGTTTCAGCCGGAGTCGGTCAGGCCTTACATCGACTCTCAACGGCGCTGCAGGAAAAAGTAAAACCAGAATCGCTCGACAAAACAGTTGCTGTGACTTGATGGTTGGTGGGTTTAGGGTTTAAGGTATACGGGTTTAGGGGTTGGATCATCCATGATCTTAGACACAGCAAATGCTAGTCAAATGTTAGCTGTGTTCAAAGCAAGAGCAGGCTGCTCTGCTCGTAGTTGTGTTCCGGAGCCTACCGTAACCTACTGATGGGAGCCAATAAAAACCCAAGAGAATGCAAGGACACACCCACCCTAAGTTACTTAGCCCAAAACCCAAAATCTTAAAACCCCTTGAACCCTAAAACCCTGAACCCTAAACTCCAAATTCTGAACCCTAGTCCCTAATCCCTAAACTTACCCTAAACCCCAAGCCCCATCCAATCCCCAAACCCTGAACCCTAATCCGATCCGTAATGTGCCGGGGGTCTCAAGCCCGAAGCCTCAAACATCCAACGATCTGCTCTCAGGCTGCCACCGACTCTTCATAAGCCTGCAACAGCTGCTGGTCGATGGGGCTTTTAGGGGTTTATAGGGGTTTAGGGTTTTAGGGTTTAGGGTGCTAGTATATGGGGTTTGGGGTTTAGGGTTTAGGGTGCTAGTATATGGGGTTTAGGGTTTAGGGTTTAGGGTCCAGTCTATGAAGTTTAGGGTTTATAGGGGTTTAGGGTTTAGGGTTCAGGGTTTAGGGTGCTAGTATATGGGGCTTGGGGTTTACGGTAATCTCCATGGTAGTTCCTTTTGGAGGTTACCTCACGGGATCCCGGGTAATCTCCATTGTAGTTCCTTTTGGGAACTACCTCATGGGATCCCAACTATAAAATTGGTCTAACAAAACAATGGAACTGCAATGGAGACTTCAGATACCAGTAACCAGTAGAGAGCATTAATAATTAGAACAGGGCCTCGGGGTATATTATTGCTGGAAAGTGTACTGCTGGCAAATCCGGTTTCTACTTTGGGAATCTTTCCCGAAAGAGAACATTGCTAAACCGGCACGAAGAAACACAAACTGCACTACCAAAGAGAGCCCAGTATCATCGCAGTTCAATCAAGTGGGTAGTTCTCTAAATTAGGGTCCCTTTTCAGGTCCCCAGTATAGCACGGCACCCTTATAGAAAGGTACCCTACTTTAGAGAACAACCTAAGACTCAAGATCGCCTCTGTGCAGTACACCACACCCCAGCTCCAATGAAGCAGGCAGCGTTAAGGGTTTAGGGTTCTCCGCGTGACCCACAATTCTAAACGAGGAACGCGCTCAGCTGGATACGCCGGACAATGTTCTTAGGTCAGCATCTTGTTGAGACGAGACATCGTTGATTTTGCGGCTGTACGAATTTGTCTCAAGGGGAGCGATCTCCGTTTTCAATCTCCCCTCATTGGCTGCTTCATGGGACAACGGAGTACCAAGAGACATACCATCCGCATTCAGAGGCTGCAGACAAAGTATTGGCACATTGTGTTGCTCTGGAAAACTGTGAAAAACTCAGCCACTCTGCTGCCTTTCATAGTATAGAGAACCCTACTACAACTACTTACTAAGGCCCATATATTTACATGTTCTCTGCTGTGCACAGGGACGAACACATCATCTCTTGTCGGAGACGACAACTCCTCTCCTGACAACACGAATCATAGGTTTTATCTGAAGCATAAGTACTGTTATGCAAAGACCTGGAACCAACCCGGTAACAAAGGCACAGAAACCTAAGCCCTGAAGACCGTTCCTCGCGATCCGCGGAAGCTTCCGACTGCAGGACCACATTCATGGCCACCTGAAACTCAGAAAGTCCAAGGAGAAACCTGAGGGCCTCTGATTGTACAGGCTTTGGAAAAGGCTTCGGTATGAGAGCACTACCCATAGGCCCCTAAGTAGTTCCTTTTTATGGTTCATATTTAGAATCCTATAGAAAGGAACTACTTAGGGGCCTCTGGGTAAGTATCTGCGAGTTGTCTTGAACTGCGGAACTCAGCTTCACTAAACATGCTAACGGTTAAACCAACAAATGAAACTCGCGTGTGCCTTTACAAGCCTCTGCGCATGTGAATGTGTTTGTGTCTCTGGGTGTGACCCGATTCCTGTCGTTTACGTTACAATTGTACGTACGTGCATGCAAACACACACACACAAACACACACGTACATGCCTACATCAGCATGCAAAGAATCCAGCTAACGACACATACCACATATAGATACAAGGGCATCCCTCCCACACACCTATCATCCTATCCAAAATCTCTCAGACACACAGACAGACAGATAGATAAATATAAACAATAACGCGCGGGCCGTCGATGACCTTGCTAGTGGACCTTTGCAAGGAGTCGGCACTTGCCGCTCGGTGCAAATTGGCAATGAGACTCGCCATGCTTAACGCTACACTTCCTTGTAGTTAGTTCCAAAGCCAAACGCGAAACCTAACTTAGGACGTGAAGACATTTTTTTACCCTATACTCGGTCCAACAGAGCCCCGGCTTGTCGCTCTTCGGAAGGTGCCGATGGCCTGTAGTTCGGTGGACTGATATGACAGCAGCACGAAGAAAACCGCAACCACCTGGCTGGTGGCGGTCAAGGGCTTCGACACCATCAGTCTTAACTTACAAAGCACCAGAAGAGTGTTTTTTTTCTACTTGAGGTTAAGCTGGACTGCACTGAGCAAAAGCTCCGAGCTCCAGGATATGACACCTGACCGGCTACAGGCCCACGTTGCAGCGGCAAGAAACAATAGAGCTTCAAGGAACAACAGTGCTGACTGTATTCGCATGGGCTGTTCTGGACTGGTTTCGGGCAGTTTAGGGTTTATGGTGTTCCCTAAACCCTGAACCCAAAACCTTAATCCTGGAACGCACTCAGGCCCCAACCGTGGCCACGATAAGGGAGATCCAGTCCACCGTGTTGGAGAAGCCCACATACTCCTTTCCGCAAGCCAGCCCCAGTCAAAAGAAATGCGAGGAGTAGGATGTAAAGTGCAATGCGATGGCGGCACCGAATTGGCCACTTGTAGCCAGAATGAACTTCGAAATTAACTTACAGTTTCAGGTCGACCGCAGGCTTTGTGAACAAAAGCAACCGAAGAGGCTTTAAGCTTCGTAGGACTGTGCCTAAGAAGTGATACTGTAAAAGAGGATACCTTTCCGTTCGAGACTCGGGACAAGCTCTACTCTACAAGCTTTGCACGCCCCTACGGCCAAGCCTCTTGAAAGCCAAACGATCACAAGCAGCCAGAAGAAACAAACGCCAGCAAGATTGCAACTTCGTGGGAGAAGCCCTGGGCCCTTCAGGGAGACATGGAACCAACGAAACCAACGCGATTCTCCTCGAGCAGCGCCATATACCAAACCGTGTCAGCGTTGATCAGGATGATTGCAATCTCTTTGACCTTCACCCGCAGTGGGCCGATGGTATTTGGTCTCACAACGTCCCAGAGGAGTTCCTTGTTGGCACCTCTTGGGCCTTTATATAACCCTCAGGGTCCATGTACCCAAATAATATATACTTTGGCCATGAAAAAATCCCTCTACAGGGACTTTGGGTCCATCGTATATACTATTTGGGCACATGGACCCTCAGGGTAAGTACACATTCGTTCCAAACAGTGTGCCGACACCACAGCAGTACCCACGCAAGAAGTAAACGCTTGGGTAAGTGATTCGCATGCGGCGGTTCGGCAGCTCCCTCTGTGGCAGGGCAAATAGCTTCAGGCGGACCGCACCCACCAAGGAGGCATGTCTACCCATAGGCCCCTAAGTAGTTCCTTTTTGTGGATTATAGTTAGAATCCTATAACATAATCCCAAAAAGGAACTACTTACAGGCCTATGGGTAGAATTCAGTGTAGAATCCCGTGCTTTGGCTCTCGAAACGCTAGAAACGCTCAGAGCTATGGCAAGGCGACACTGCTCAGCCTCTCAGGCTGGTGGTCCTGGTGTGGTCTTACAGATGTCTTCTGTGTGGCCTACGACGTTTGGAGTCTATTCTGGAACACTGCGACTTACAGCGTGCCAGGTTTTTGGATTTGCAGGAGTTCCATAACCACGGATGGCATGGTGAGAGCAAGGTCTGGGACACGATCTAGGATGACATGTTCCGGAGATCCGCATACTTCGTTCACTTGCTACCAGGCTCGGGCGTTGTCAACTCGAGCTCTGGGCAGGGCCTGAACAACAAAGGGCTATCGGTCAGTCCTCACTTTGTCTGTGTGCAAGGGATGAAAACAATGCATCCGGAGAGATGTGCAACACAAATCGGTGACTTCTGCAGCAAAGGTCTCGTGCACCCTGCTTTCACAGATGCAACATAAACTGAGCAGGTACAAATACACTGCCAGGTAACCGTCCAAAAAGCCCCCCGGGCCTGCTCAGCTAACCTTCCGAGGCTAAACCTTCAACGTATATTCTATACTGTATTCTGCTGGCATTTGTGTCACCTAGGGATGTAAAGACATCTACATGCTCGACCATTCCTAGCAGACCGTATAGATGCCCTGAACGCAAAACCGACCCAACCTCGGTACAGAAGATATGGAGCAGCAGCAGCGTCCAAATGATACCAAAGACCATGGTCCAGAGATTGGACACCTTGTGGTGCTTCCTAACCCCTACCCATAGGCCCCTAAGTAGTTCCTTTTTGGGATTACCTTATAGGATTCTAGCTATAATCCACAAAAAGGAACTACTTAGGGGCCTATGGGTACGCCCAAAGTCTTTGGGCCATGGGGAGGTCGGAGTTGCACCTGGTTTGGCTGGAACTCTCTCTTTCCCTAGATACTTCAAGGCACAAACTGAGCGGTTTAAGGAGGTTTAACCAAGAGTGAACATAAGTAGGAACCCTAGGGCAAAATACTAAACTGGTTTCTTCAGGCCGCTATGTAAGACATGATCGCTGGAGTGAGCTTCTTTTGGGGTGTCGAGGTCTCTGATTCCGAATCGTGAAGAGCGTGTGGGTTTAGCTGTGGGCCAGCTGTGTTTAACATATATACCTGGGGGAGGGGGGGGGGGCAGGATTCCAGATTCGAGCTGCTCTGAGACGATGTGGGCTCCTGTTCTGCATAAGCCAGCATAGCCAGATTCAGTATCTGCGGCAGGCCACATCCGGACGTGAGGCATCTACCCAAATCGACATCGTCCTTAGCTGGACTCCAGAACAGATTCCTCATCCTACCTTTGCTGTTCTGACTTTACAAGTTTGACTCATACAGCTCTGCATCAAAGTTCGGACCCGAAGAGAGCCTTGTCCTTACATAGTCTGCGGCGTCACGGCACCAGGTCGACCGGCAGAAGCTTCATGCATGCCCTAAACCCTGAACACCCTTGCATCTAGCCTCAAAACTCAAAACTGCAGAAAAAAAAGTTCTATCGCCGAGAAGTGCACCACACCAGAACTCGAGATTCTGCTTCGAACTATCAGACTGGAGACACACACACACACTCTCTCTCTCTCTCTCTCTCTCTCTCTTTCTTCATGAATGTGTGTATACATATATATATATAGACATACGGTATGATACATACATATTCATAGATAGGTAGATAGATAGATAGATAGATAGACAGATAGATGGAGCTTGCAGGCCGCCGCACCTCGAGTCCACTATGCAAATTGGTCTTGCTTTCAGCTCCTGCAGTGTATGCTTATGACTGGCTATGAGTTCTGGTTAGCATGATTAATTGCATGTAGTACGGTGGTGTTGATGCTTAGCAACTTTAGCCAGATCTCTCTATATGTAAAATACAAAAAAACAATTATATAAATACATAGATAAATAAATAAATATATATATATATATGTATATATAGATATGCATGTGTACATATGCATACATGTGCATATGTATATGTATATGTATGCGTGTATACATATATTTATATATATGTATATGTATACGTAAGTATAAATAGAGATGTGTACACATGTGTATTTGTATAAACACATATTTAATATGTACATGTAATGAGGATGTTGTTGACAATTACAGTAATTACAGTGTCGACGCCTAGCCTCCCGTGCGCGGTCTTGCGCGTGCAGGGGTTGTCACACATAAACCGCCTGCCATACTCTTCCTCCAATGTGGAGGGGTTCAAAACAGCATCCAGATACAAAATCATAACTGTTATCACGCCGTGTTCGATCCTCGCCCTATAGTCTCTCGGCCAGACCGAGTGTCTCAATCCGCTTCAGCACGCGACCACCGCGGGTGAACCAAAAATTCACACCTTCGACAGGCAAAGCGAGAGGGGTCCTAGGGCCCTAGGGTGGCAATGAGGGCTTGGCATTCAAGTCCAGGCGCTTAAGGCTTAGGTTCAAAGGGATCGAGTAGTCCGAGGGGTCTGGGTATGGGTAAGCCAGGTCAGGCAACTAAGCGACAGACCTACAGAAAAGCCACCTTTGACCAACAAGAACCGTCAACTACCAGCATGATTGATTCGACACGGCTACGCTGCAACTCAGTAGTCCTCATCCTGCTTGAAGCATGCAGGTCCATTCAACATCGCTAAAGGAGTCTGCAAGTCTGGCCATGACTGCGAGCACCGGCCTGTTGCGGTTGTCTGCTCGAGTACTCAGATGCACTTTGACCACATGATGCACGGTCAAGCTAGTCGTCAAGCTCATGACATGGCCCACATGAAGCAATTTCAATGAAGTGTCTCCTGCCTGTATGCGTCACAATGCCCTCGTTCGCGTTGTATGTGACCATGCCAACCTGACACGGGACGCCGCACTGGCTGGATATTGCATTCAACCAGATCTTGCTTACATTCCGAGAAGCCCTGCAGCGTTCACATATAAGGATAAATCAAGCGCTCGGTGCCACAGGACTGAGGTGGGCGGCCCACATCTCCTCTAACCCTTTGTTTTAAGATATTTCCATGCGTAGAGGAAGAGGCTCTATTGAGAAGTCTGACGCAGGCTGGCTGGAACGAAACAACTTATTCAGCAGCTCGGAGTTCAAGGTCAACTTCACAGAACCACTGCACTGTTAGACCTCATGACTGGCAGTCAGTAGCATCTGCGAAACGGTACTCCTAAAACAACTAGGCAGGTTGTAGCTGATAAGTCCTGGAAACAGTATCCCAAGACTGCAAAGTACAAAGGCCACTGGCCAAGTCTGCCTTCCGCCTTCCGACCCGTGCGCCTCAACACGGTTGGTGTCCTCCCGCAACCAAGGCAAGGCTGGCGTGGAGGACTGACAGGAGTTGCAGAGGCACTCCTGAGTTGTCTTCTTCGGTCTTAGGGATTGGACCCGGCTGAGGGAAGGTCTGAAGTTGAGGGATGAAGATGCAAGGCTGCTGCTCCGTAATTTCATCTTCGTGTCGCAGGAGACCTTTCTGCAAAATCCGATTACATCTTGTAGCATGTCAGGGCCAGCATTGCAACTCGTACTTGAGGAGGGTCCACCCGAACAAAAAATGCAAAGGGGGACATAACTTCGGACTTGCATGTGATGAAGTCAGACGAACTTGGGCTGCTCCTTGCATCGACGTCATGAGCTACGGTTTCTGGTGGCGCTCCTCCAAACTCAACACTCAATACCGGATCAGATCAAACTGCTCTCTTCCCCTTCAATTCAGCCCTGAATCAGCAACTACATTCCCCAATACAACAGATCCAGCCGCTCTAGCCCGAAACCTGCATCCATTCGCGAACCTGTCAACCTCAGTCCTTGAACTTCAGCCCAATAAGCGATGAAGAACACGCAGACAACTACCAGACCAGGTCAGGGCACACTGCGGTTTTTGGCAGCCATCTGTGAACAACCATCCTCAGCAGTCTAAAACTTATGGTCACTATCGCAGCCCAAGGGGTCCTATGTACCTATACAGTAGAATGCAGGGATTCTATATGCGGAATTACCATTATGGTTTAGGGAAGTATCCCCTGTAACAGTACATAGGACCCTTTGGGCAAGCATGACAATGATAACGCTCCAATCCATTCTGATGCTGCGCATGTTGGCACTGACAAGAACGTTGGGACGTTTGCGTTTGTCCCTGCGCTGATGGTGCTGAACTCTAAACCCTAAACCCTAAACCGTGCTGGTGGTGGTGCCTGCGGCGGGGATCCTCTCACTGCTGCTGTTGATTTTGGATGTCGTTGCTGCTGTTGCAGCTAAACACACAAACAAAAACACGCAAATGGTTTCGGCCGCAAAGTTTCGGTGTACACACACAAGCGGTACAGCACGTGGGTTGAATCCATGCGGCAAGGTCAAACGAAACTGTAATAGTAATGAAAGTGAGCAGTCCTTCTCATAGTCCTTGCCACAGTGGGGAACAATCCAAGTTCCCAAATTATGTTCAAGGTTCACGGTTCACTGACACTTTGCCAGCTGCGACGATGGCGCAAGAAAAAGACAGAGCGCAGTGCGAGAGAATTGCGGCTATAGTTCGTTTCTCCCATCCACATCAGATCATCAGGAACAAGACTTGGCTACTCTGCAAGGCAGAATAATGCAATCACAAGTCTAAGTGTGCCTTAACTACCTACAAAAACCAGAAGAGAGGGAGAGCGAGAGAGAGTGAGAGAGCGGGACACGCAAGGGCAGAGATACATTGACAGGTAGCGGGGGGACAGTGCAGAGGGAACCAGCCACAGGGAGAAAGAATAAAACAAGTGCGGGGACGCTGGCGAAACTTGCGGTACCTGTTTTTTATGGGCTGAGAATTTCGGCCCACAGTTGGGACGTGAATAAGTAAAGGAAACAGCTTTGGGATATATACTTCTGTGCTAGCAGCTGGGGAGTACTATAGTACTGAGAGATTGGGTAAGTCCCTGCCCGATTCTACCTGCAAGCAAGGATCTTGCATATCCAGCACCTGCCACATGAAAGGCTTAGAGCTTAGGGTTTAGGGTTTATAGGGCTTAGGGTTTAGAGTTTAGGGTTTAGGGTAGGGTTTGGGGTTTAGGGTTTGGAACATGGAAACTTGCACTGAAACAACCGATAGGCGGCATCGCTTCTGCAAGTCCCAGCACAACGAAACGATTGCATCCCAATGCAACGGATTGCAACGGCTTTACCAGCTGTTGGCACAGACAATTTCCGATGCAAACTTCCCAACAAGCGCCAAGCTCAAACTGCGAGCCACCAAACGTTCGTCAGATGTGCCGTTGTTCCGAAACCCTTCGAACCCCCGCTAGCCCCGACACCCTATGCCCCATCCACCCTAAAGCCGAAAACCCTAAAAACCCTGAAGCCCTAAACCCCTACATTCTAAACTTGCCATAGGCCGCTAAGCAGTTCCTTTTATGGTTTATATTTAGAATCCTATAAGGTAATCATAAAAAGGAACTACTTAGGGGCCTATGGGTAGCTTGTCCTGACATTGACAATGCCTTGGAGTAGATGTGATCGAGGCCGTCCATCTCCGGCAAGAACCACTCGACTCTCACCGGATCGTGGAAGGTCTGGCGGCGGCCGGCCCCACAAACCATCCGGAATGCAAACAATAAACAAATGTAGGGGTCTTAACAGTCAGACCGGGGTTAGGGTTTAGTATAAGTACTTATGAAGCCCATAAGGAATAGTATTACTGCGTATCACGTTGGATTCTGAGATCGCAACCGCCTGAGACTAGATTGTTTCCCAATGCTAAGTCTGTGCCACGGCCAGCCTGTCCATCTGCCGGTTCCGGTGAATAGATCACCTCCTGGTAGTTCGGCTTGCAGGACTTGCCATACCACCTGTGCAAAACAGATCTTTCCAACGCGACAACCTAAAACCCAAACCTGAAACGTAAACCCTGAAGCCACCACCTGAACCTCAAACTTCCTAAAACCTAAAACCCAATGAGAGAGGTGGAAGCATCTTGAAAGCAGGTGCAGTGACAATTCCCAGGGATTCATGGGCATGCTTCACAGAGCAGGTTCTGTTTCTTGTTTCGTCGCTCTTTACTGGTATTGGGCCCTAGTTAGCTCAAGTTCCAAGCCTCCCGGAGAGCATACGGACTCTAATTTAGGGTCTATAGTATAGGGCCCTAAACCCTAAACCCTAAACCCTAAACCTGATGCTTTGAGGCTTAGCCTTGGCTGCTACTGGTTTGAGGTTTGGGGTTTTGGGCTTCGGGCACCGGATCTAGATTCAGTCGAGAGTCTGGACCGTTTGGGGTTTAGGGGTTTATAAGGGTTTAGGGTTTAGGGGTTTGGGGCTTAGGATTCAGGG
>CAJNJA010010847.1:0-13975 GCA_905231915.1 Symbiodinium necroappetens | reverse complement strand
GCTCTTAAGGGCTTCTGCTTCACCTTCCACAACCTTCGAAGGCATCCAGTCCCTTTAAGCGCATGTGTCCCTGCGAGGTAGCAAAGTCTTCGCGGACAGCGCCGTCTGGTAATCCTGTATCGCACGGCCCGACACAAGAGGTTCATTTGGGTCGGCGTCAGCAGTTAGGTGTCATAGTGCCAGGGGTTGACCCTCAGGTTCACCCCCAAGCTTTGGCGCAAGCCCAGATCATGGAAAATCAAGCCGGCAATGGCGCAAACATGGAGAGTCAAGAGCAGCAAGCGCAAGCGATGGTGTCAGAGGTTTCCAATGAAGCTTCGAGGCAACTAGCTGTGGCGAATGATACTTAGCTCGCCAGCAGCAGGAGCTGTGTAGTCAGATTGCGACGTTGCGGTCCATGGTTGTGGAATTGAAAGCGGGTTCCATACTGATACTAGCGTACATTTTCCATCAGTCCAAAATGGCGCGGAAATCAGCGCTTAACGCCATGGCATCCCATGTTGCACAAACTATGAACGAGCTAAAGGATGCTGTATTGTCCACGTCAGCGGGTATTTCACCGAAGGCTAAAGGACGAAGGGATCATAAGAAGGATTCAGATTCTTCTGGTTCCGGGTTCCGGTTGGCAACGCTGCTAAAGCTCCTTATATCTCAGCAGTCCTCCACCCTGTACGTGTGAAAGACGGGCCACACCTTGGATTCGTGGGCGAGTCCTCCTCCTCCAGCATAGGCATGCGGGAAGGTTGCCGACATCATCATCGAGCACGCATGCAGCACATCACCTGTATTCACAACTCCCCTTGTTAACCTAAGACCAGCACATCAGCTGCCACACCCGTTGCTGCACCACCGGGTCCACCACCTCCGCCACCTCCTGAGTTCTTTGACATAGGAGATCCAGAGAGGGAGAGGAAGTGCAGGTTGATGATGATCCCGTTGTCGAGCTCCGAAGCTGGTGGTGATGACGATCGGGGATATACTGGTGGTTACGGTGGTGACGGATCCACCGCTGGGGGGGGTAGAGCTGAAGATGAAGAGGACTTTGAAGCAGCCACGTATAAGTACAAAGACTTGAACGACTTTAATTTAAGCTGCCGGAGCTCCCACAAGACAGCGTAGGATGCAGGTCATGGAGGAATGCTCTGTTGACTCGGTTCGCTGCAATTCTGCGTTGGCTACAGGGCTCGCGTAACGCCAGAGGTCACAAACCACGAAATTGCATTCTTCTTCTTCCAGAATTATTCGATTGGATTCGTTCGTTGCGTCGCAGATATCGGACGCAAAGTATACGAAGGGGGAGTTCGGGCTAGAAGTGCAGGCGTCTATGAGAGAGCCGTACAGTCAGATGCAGACTTTTAAAAGGAGCGAGTCAAGTATGTTCTGAATGAAATTTCCCCGGAGCACTGGCCGTCAGACGCGACCTTGTTTTTGTGGTTTTACGCCGAAGTCAAGGCGTCTAGGGGGCTGCAAAGGATTGCAGACAAAATGAAGGATTCCTCCTCAACGTCCACCACATAGCACAACCGCTATCGTATCTGCCGCGAGAGACATCATCATTACTCATGCAGCAAGCGACGTGCATTCGTTTGCATCTGGTGCCTTCGTTCACGGAGGGGTTATAGGTGCAAGGACTTTGACAAGGATGTTCCCAAAGTCGATTGCTGTAATCGCTATAGGTTCTTTGCACAGCTGATGCCTTCGCAAAGTTTCAGAACGCTGGTGCTTCAGGAAGGTGTCATGGCACCGTTGCACAAGGATTCACACAACGTACCGGGTTCTAAAAGCTTACTTGTGAGTTTGATCCCCTGCGCACATGTGATCTTATGGGTTGAGGATCAGTCCGGAGACTCCCCATGCCCGGTGCCAGGAGTGAACGCATGAAGAATCCTGCAATGTTTGACCCAGGACATTGGCATTCTTCCGTTGCCACCCGCAATCATGGTGAAAGATTCACAGTAGTTGCCGTCAGCATCAGAGATGCACAGAACATGAGTCTTGATGCCCGACCCGCGCTATGTGGTTTTAGGATTTGAGCTAGAGCGGCCGTAGACAGATGCAGATGTACATACACTGATCTGCGCAGGCCGAAGCTTCGGACATGTCCTGAAGGGGGGAGCTAAAGAAACACGTGCCCAGGACATGTTCCCTAGAGGCGTAACAGGTGTGTAGGTTAAGACAGACCAAAGACTGAACAACCGAACATTTGGTTTAGCTTAAAGAAATTAATTGCTTTGCTTGTTGCATATATTTCTTTGTTAGGACACTTGTTTCTATTGTGTTTTTCTGAAATAGTCAATTCGTCAATGACGGGGTGGCAGGTTCAATGATAGGATCTGTTCTGGCGTGTTGCATTTAGGGCGGTTTCGACACTCCCGCCTTCCATGTCGTCTCCGGTGCATCAGGTTGGTTCGGCACATGGACATCCCCGTGCAGGGTGCTTAGGAAGTGCAATGCAACAAAGATGGGAGTTTCCGCGCAGGGGAAGGTTGAAGAAGGGAAGAGATCGCACAAACTGTTAGCTGCTGGGACGTCGCTCGTGGATCTTGCCTGCTGACATACGGTTCATCTTGCGAGCATAAGGTTGGGTTTCAGCACCAGCAAAATTTAGTACACGTGGCCCGCAAAGAAGGTGCATTGCCAACCCGGGCAAGCCAGACTGCCCCCTCGTGGTCGTCTCCAAAGGCTTCGAGGTCCGGCCAGTGTGACAGGGATGTGAAAGACGTCCGAAAAAACGTTCGTTGAAAATCGGTAAACCCTGTCATTGAGATGCTGCTCTAAGCGCTGCTCCAGGACATGACCGGCTTCTCCGAGGAGGAGGTGCTTGGTCGAAGCCCCGATGAGCTATTCAAGCTCCATCGACTTTTCGGCTTCGGAACCCTATATTCCTGACAGTGCTTGTCATGTTACACAGCATCAATGCCTTATTGCATCAACGACATAAGTGCAATGTTTGGAGCAGACCAACAGGGAGCGTCAAGCTTTGTTTCGCAAGATCGGATACATGTGAGGTCTCAGCCCCGGCAGGGAGAAGCGGATAGGGAGACGGGCACAGTCTGAAATGGACACGTAGAGTATCGTTAGGTCACATGGGCATACATCTGAAGTACATGCGACAGATTCTCAGCACAGTCGTGGTTGCTCAGGTCACAACTGCCGCTTTCTGAACCGACTGCGCTCCAGGGACCTGTCTCAGGAGCCACATCTGGTCCGGCGCAGCTTCTATGGAGGAAGGAAACTGGAGTACATGATTCTTGTTGGTTTGACGACTGTGCTTAGTACACATACTGACGAATCCGCAGTGTCAAGGATTGCTTGCATAGGGCAAGCAAGCTCAGAAGATGTAGTTCCTTGGATGTCACAGAAACGAAGGAGAATTCGTTTGTGAATTGTGGTAATTATAACCTCCGGGACCGTTCATAAAGACTTCTCTGCGCTTCAGCGTCCTCGTCCGGAGAAGATGTTCTTCGCGTGAGGATCGACAGCCTACTTAAGGGTGTCGAGGTCCCGCGTTGAGGATCCTCATATTAGGATCCCATTATTTCTGCGAGGGAGACGGCAGCAAGTTCTAAATGTCAGAAGCATAACAAAGTTGAGTTGACACATGCTGACAAAAAAGGATGAGACAGCATCGCAAGCTCAAAGCATGCAGCCGCAATATCAGACTATCAGTCGAAACTCCGCAGTGTTTGCAACGTGTAGTTTCAGTATGCTCGGAGATGAGTGCAAGTGCAAGCAGAGGAGGTGCGCGCGCAGCTCCGCAGTGCGGCACGAGGGGAGAGGACGCAACGGGTTGCTCTTTGGGTTCTTTCATGATGTGACTAAGACAGGAGTACTGCATGCAGTCCTAGCTTCAGGGCTGTGAGTTCATGTTCCGTGCTGGTTCGAGTATATCCTGACAGTTCTACACCATACCACCATCCAGGCGTGACCTAGTTCTGTGCCTAACAGATCCTGGTCGGGGCCTTCCCAGCCAATGTAAGAGAACCCACAGCTCTTGCAGACTGGTTGTGAGACTCTGAAGGAGCTTCCTCGGCGTAGTTCCCAACGACCGAGCCTGAGTAAAGCGGCGTAGAGTAGAGGATCCGCTCGGGGAGCACTCTATTCTACACAATTACTCGTGTTTCCATCTGCACATGCGCAGATGCCAACAGATAGATTAAATAACTTCGTAAACACGTAGATTCGTACATGTACATACATGGCTCATTTTTTCACACATTCGTATTGTCCCGGCTCGCCTCGAGACATCTAATCTAGTATAGTACAGTACAGTTTGGTATGGTATAGTATAGTATACAGCCGAGGTGTCAGACAGCCCAAGCCAAGCCAAGGGGCAGCAAAGGCGAATGGCACCGAAAACTCCGCTGAAACCCGGAAACGACAGAGGCAACGGCGCTGAGAAACCACGAGGCCAGAAAGTGGAAGCCAAAATAGCAGCAAACAGACAACGAAGTTCAACACAAGCTTGAACAATCCCAAGAAAATGCACCTCCCTCAAACTTCCAAGCACTTTAAACAAGATGTATTTAGCGGCCTCTACGTGAAGTACAAAGCGTACAGGAGTTCCCCGGCCGCAAAACATGAAGTATTTCGCAGAAATCACATTGACAATCCCGAAAACCAAACTAAGAAAGCAGACCAAACGCACCGAAATCCTCGAAAGGATCGACAACTCCAAGGAGAAGACAACGCAAAAGAGAATAGACAGCACAACAGGCAGCGACGAACATGCAGCAATGAAGAACACAACGATCAGTGTTTCGGGACTGTACGACCAAAGTTGTGTGTGTGTGTGTTTATTTGTGTGTGTGTGTGTGTGGGTGTTTGTTTGTTCTGTTGATTCCAAGGCCAAACGCATTGGTGCATCAGTCCTCGCATGCGAAATAACCTCATATCATGGGCATGTTGGGACGTGATGTGAAACATGCTCCTGCATCAACAACAAGAAAGCGTTCAGCATCACCTCTGCTTCGTTGAATCATCAAGGGTCAGTTGGAGGGAAAGCCTCTGCGGGATGCCACCAACTCTCCGTTACAAAACTGTTATAGCGGGGTTCGCGGGCTCTCCAGCCATGTCAAACACCTGTGCGACTGCAAGTCTGTTCATGACCTGATAACGAAGTCGACTGTTTATCGTTAGTTAGGGCGCGCCTCTGCATAGCCCTCATGTCATGTACATGTGACTGTCATTACTTCGACGAGGAATGCCGTGTTCAGAACCGTTGTTGCGTGTTTACGACGACTGGCTTAACAGAATGCAGATTGCCAAAACGCGCGTGAACTGCAAAGAAAAAATAGATGTGTGAGTCAATCTAATGGAGATCGACTGTGGCGAAACTGAGAAGATTGTTGAAGAACCTCCGAAACCGAACCCGGACTTTGGTAGTCGACAACCCCAGCATTCCCGCTACAGTCTGCTGCGCAATGTCGATCCATGGCAGGTGCGTACATGATAAATACCGACACAAGGTCGACGACTTCAAAATGTGACAATGCAAGAAGGCCACGCGGCAACATCAGCGTAACGGTCTACATTTTGGGCTTTAGTCCAGCAAAAATCCACCTGATGAGCGCACTCAAGCTGGCTCCAGAACCACAAGTCCTGCGTAACTTCATGCTTGCGGGTCATCCTTGCATGCGCTTGTCGAAACTCATCCATCCAAAGTAGCATCTCCCGGACATGTTTTTTAGCGAGTCAAGAAAAAGGACAATCTGAAGACGTGCATCTGGCGTCAGGAGCCTCAGCCGACGTGGTCGGAATGGGGAACGACGAAATTCACATTGTTCATTGTTGACAACAGTGGACTCGGTCTCCGTCGAAGTGAGCGAA
Organism: Symbiodinium necroappetens; assembly: GCA_905231915.1. Taxonomy (NCBI): domain Eukaryota; class Dinophyceae; order Suessiales; family Symbiodiniaceae; genus Symbiodinium; species Symbiodinium necroappetens. Next base: position 8,146 of record CAJNJA010010847.1, on the reverse strand, counting down.
GACGAATGAGCAGTCAGCCGACATGCGAACACCGAGCTGGACGACGAAAAAAGAGCTGCAGAAATGCTGGTGGCATGAAGTCACTAAGAACACTTCCCGCACGAACCTGCGAAACGACGAAGCACCAACCGCAAATCGAACGGGTAAGTACGGGACACAGCCTTTTTTTCTTCAGATCACGCACTTTGATCAAAGCCATTAAATCAGTAAATGCCGCATGGACTCGGAACGGTCCTTCGGCGGATCGATGAAGCCAATTGAGACGACATGATGTTCTTGTGAAAGTTTCCGGACGACGACCATCATCAGTAAGTGGGCATCCCTGTATAATGCGACACATCGTTTCCGTCCATGCTTAGCACACTGCAGCCACCAACATTGCATGTGGTAGTGCCGGAGCCATGTAGGTGAAAGGAACATACACCACTCATGCTTGAACAAGCCACTCATATACTTCGCTTTCCAACAGAACCCGACCTTCACATAACGCACGCAAGTACTGACGAAGCATGATATGATATGGGTCGTTCGACTGCTGGCGAATGAACTCCATCTCAACGGGTCCAAAACGTTTCTGGTTAACACCAGCAGAGTAGAAGAAGAAGAAGAAGAGGTGGTTGTCAACAGCGAGAAAGGACAGAAAGCGGTCAACGATAACATGAAAGGTCAGGATCGCGAGGGACGGAAAGGTGCGCGCCATCCTCTGAGCCAAACCCATTGAAACGGATCCAACAGTCCTTGATACACATGCAGCATAGAAGTCTGAAAGACATGGACCGATCAAGTCGCACCGGTCACAGCACAAGACTCTTAACCTGCACAGCACGTGACTTGCAACAACTGTCCGTATTTTCAATCACGGGGCAAAATACCTCCTACTTTGGCGCCGTTCCTGAGGACTTGACGGGCTTTATAAACTTTTAGCCTTTCGCCAAAATCGGCTCGATGGTGACGAAGGTTTGCCATCGCTCGGCTGCCCGTTGACACACCTGTAAGTGGCACTTTGGAGACATTTGGCAACGCCATGCTTTGGAATCGCCGTCTCCCTGAAAAGTTCCATTTTGAGGCTTGCGATGCCGCCGCACGGTTGGATTTATTGTACTTTGGTGCAGCCGACGCATCCGCTGTTTGTGGTGCAAGCGATGCACAGCTACTTTGATATGCCTGGCTTGCGGCTCTTTAGGTTGATGCATTTGCCGCTTGCGTGGGAGCAACATGAAAGGGCCAGCATTTTGAGCAGGAGGGTGTGGAATCACTTTATTCTATGGCTGCTCAGCGCCGCATTCTTCTGTGACTTGGCACAAAGGACCATTTGTCGCGCCACTGCCGGTTGATTCGATTCCTGCAACTTTGGCGCTTTTCACACGGCCCGACGAGCGCCACGATTTGTTTGTTTCATATGAGGCTTGTGCTTGGTACATTTGCTCCACAGCCTTCAGCCTCGTGAAAAGACCTTTGTGCAGCAGCGGAATCGTTTGAAGCCTACTGTAGTTCTCCTGTTTTGCCATTTTTGTGTGAGTGAAAGTACACTACTTTCAACTGAGGGAGGCATGTTGAACTATAAGCACATGCTTCTCCAGACAGAAAAGGATGTACCTTGCCACGTCCTTGGCTCAAGCTGGCGCTACATGGAAAATGCACTGAAAAGGCACTGCTGTGAACTTTCAGGGTTACTTTGTGTTCAGATTTGAGTGAGATTTGCACGCTGCTTGTTTAGAGTAGTTTGTGTAAGTCCCTGTTACAGTGAACTTTTGCACTTTGGTTGTTTCTTTTGTGTGTCGTTGGAAACATGCCCCTGTGATTACTTACCGTTCGGACGTGTGCAGTAATCGCCCAAGGAAAATACATACCGAGGCAGATACATGGTTGTAACTACTTACTCTTTCTAGATTTTTCGTGCATACAGTGGGAAATCAACTTTCGTATACGGGCAGATCCAATGCTACGTCATGCAAGGGAACATGCTTACATGCAGTTGTGTCTAACTGTGCGTGGTTCTATAGAAACTCGCCGAGAGATCACATGCGCGTAAACGTAACCAAAGGTGTGCTGGACAGTACTGCTGTCCATTGTCATTGTTGTTGCTGCAGCTATTGCCGTTGTTCTTCTTGGTGTTGCGAAGCGGTAGCAGTGATGTGCATGTACGTTTGTACGGCAGTCGGTAGTAAGTGAGCAATGCTAGTACAGAGCAACACACACACAGAGGCCAAGTCTGTGCCTTACAAATGCGATCACACCAACCCAGCACGGCATTTGTCGCGCTCTCTTCGTGCAAATGCCTGCATGGGCAAGCATATCACACATGTACACTTGTGGCTGAAACTGAAAGTAAAAGCGATATGCAACTGTACCATGAACCAGAAAGACTCAAGCTGCTCAGTGAATGTGGCTATTGGCGAGAGGCACGGGATGAGCGCACATGCCGAGGAACAGAGCGCACTGCGTCCAATGAGTCAGACGACGTGGAACAGACACATGGAAGACGTTTGCATGAACGCGACCCACGCAGTCAGCGTTCAAGGTCATGCTAACAGCAATGTTCAGTCACATGCAGACCCGGACGGTGCACGAGCCAAGTGACGGTGCATGAGCCAAGTTTCGAAATTGTTTTTGATGGATGTAGTGGTTTGGGACGGAAGCGACCGGAGCCGCAAGAGCAAGGCAAGAGTTGACTGGCAGAAGGTTTGCAAAGCAGTCGCGCAAGCATGTAGAATGTAGAATAGACTCGTACAGGGGACAGGGAACAGGTGTTACGTTTGAAGTTCCATCACACAGTACATTTACACACGCACCCACAGCCATTAGGTATATGCAGTGATGCACACACATTTGCATCTTCCCAAGAAGGGACTGCAACGGCCTGCCCATGCCTACCCCATTCTGCAACTGTTTTTGTAAAGGTCAAAAGCTTTCGTGGAAGCCTTTTCAACCGAAACAGCTTCATGCAGATCAAGTTCAGGGTGTGCAGAGTTCTTGCACAAGCCACCGGAGGCCAAAAAGGACGCCAGCTTCTTCGAGAACATGTTACATCTTTCGCGCCGCTTGGCATTCCCGTCTCGAGGAAATTTTCGCATGTGGAGGTTGAATTCGGTGGACCGAGGCAAGGTCCTTGTACAGGTCCTTGTACAACGATTGCACACCGTGCTTCTAAGTCGCAGGAAATCATGAGTCGAAGTTGTCGTGGCTTTTATGACGATTCCAACTCAGGCATCGACGTGAAGGGCCGCATGCTCATCGCCCGGGCCCGAGCCCAGGCAGAGCGGTGCACGGCTCCAACCTCAAAACGTCGTCCTCTGCAGGTCGCAGCGTCTCCAGTGCCTCCTGCAGAGTGTTGAACTTCATGTGAAACCTTCGGCTTTTTCTGCTGGGGAGTGCTGGGCAGGACCTGTCATTACATCCATTTGGGGGGGGGCTGGGCCGCCACGAGTGAACTCGGGAGTCAGATACCCCTTTGCATTTCCGAAGGCTGGTTTCAAATGGCTACACACGAAACTGGTTCAACATGCGGAAGCACAGTCCCCAACTCCGAAAGTCAAGGACAGTGTGAGGAGTTGCTGCATAAGGCTTTCCTTGTAGCGACATGAGGTGGGAGTCCAGATGGAGGCACCCTGGCCGCATGGCCTCATGTTTGCCTAGTGAGGTCGCTCGTCAGGACGGGTTGTGCCCTTCCTCAATCTTCATGTCGGGAATGCAACTGCAGCATTAGATCGAGGCAATCAATGCTGCCATGCTGTCATGCTGCGTTAGGCGACTAGGCCCTAGCTACGAGGCTCTGCTTCGCTTTGCTTTGGTGGGGTTCGTGGGATGTACATTGGTCTGGCGGCAGGTGCAGCTGCAAGTGATGGATACTCGTACGGTGCGTGCGCATTTTTCCTAATCACCCTAACCACTTGGAAATGAAACGTTTCATGCATCTTCGTGGCCTCTTCGAGCAGGTGCCCCGGTGCCCCTAAGGCTGGCACATGCAGAATCCCCTTTTTGGTGGAGAGCTCGGGTTCTCCGTGCCCACGCCAGGTCTCAGGTGACCTGGACTCCACGAGCCCCAAGATTCTCGGCGCAGTGCGCAAGGCGAGGGAGCCGGCACGAAACGAAACTTCCGTGCTTGAGACGAAAAGCAGAAGCATCCAAGCATCCACGATCACCCACGAAATCTTTCAGCTTGGGAATCAGACCGCACACTTGCTGCCCTAACGGCCCTAACGTCTCTCAAGGAGAAGACTGTGACACAATACCACAGCCCCCTTGCAATATTTGTACGTGACTGTGCCGCACAAGCACAGGTTCATTCGTCCCTCCGACATTGGCAGCGGAGTTCGGCTGCTACACCCCGCTGGGCGCCGAGCGCGGCTTCAAGCACGCTCTCTAGGGCCTAGAAGCACTGCTGAGGCGGCGGCTGAAGAAATTCAATTTTCAAGCCAGTTTCGCACCTGAGACTCGTAGACAGTGACACTGCAGTCGAGGGAAACCTCACGTGCAGGGCCCACATGCACATAGGCTGTTGCGGCTGTGGTGCTGCAGCCACAAACTGGAGGCTGCCTAGCAAACCACAACCGCGCGGTTCCAATTTAAACATCGGCATGGCTGCACGGAGTGCGAAATTGCAAAGGGAAGAGTGAATCCAACTCAACAAGCCGCACAACCATTCCTCGTGCAGCGATGCTGTGCAAGTTCCGGGAAAGAGCCATGCGTGAACAAGGTTTTACAGAGCCCGTTGCAGGCTAAAGGCCGGGGATTCCATTAACACGGCATCATGTATGGAACTACAGAACTTTCGTGATTTCGCTGCTACTTGGCAAGTCCAAGAGCCACCCGCGAGTAGTCAAGCGTTTCCTGCAGGAGTCTGGAGTCTTCGAAGTTAGATGAAGTTAAGCTAGGACTGGCCTGGACACCCTACAGCCTGTCCAAGACGGTGCCGCTTCACGAGGCTCGCTTTGGGCCCTGCCCACTGCTTCGTCTTCGAAGGATGGACGATTTGTTTTCGAAATCGCGCAATCAGGGTCTCGGCCCTCACCCCAATGGTCGAGACTTCTTCAGTTCTCTCATGGGCGAAGCGAAGGAGCGAGGCCTGGCCCAATGCCCCGGCCTCGGCCTTGCTCCTGCTGCGATGAACCGGTCTCACTCACGGCAAGCAGCGGAAGCTGACGTTTTTTTAATGTGGAGATACCAAGCAATCATGGATGCCAAGACTCCCGAAGCCGCCCGAAGATTCGACCGACTCAGCTTTTGCAAAGCTGTGAGAATGACCATGCGTCCTGCAGGGTGAAGGAGTGGACGGACAAAATCAATACCCGTTTAAAGGAGAAGCTATGCCCACAATATGATCTGCCCCTGCGTACTCAATGTGCATGCATCCACCAGCGCGGATGGACTGCAAGCACGTTTGCTAGGAGAGCTGTGCTTCAACCGGGGCACAGCAATAGCACTAACTCTTTCTGGCTCTCGGCAAAGTGGTTGCACAATTTCTCCTTTGTACTGCAATCACTTGTCACATCGTTCTTCTTGCATCTTCTTTGCAAAGTATTTCGGGTTTTTAATGCACGGCTTCGTGCTGCCGGCGTAGCATAACAGCCGCACAGCCTGTGAGATCACAACGGAGTTTCACCCGTTTCCGCACCCAGTCGACTTCCGACCTTGGTTTGCTGTGATGCAGCTGGACAAGCACCCTTTCAGGCAAGACTGGCGTCCTTTGTTCGATTTGAGTGTCGCATCACAACAGGAGGGTCGTTCCCTTTCAGCCATGTGGCTTTTCTTGATCGCGGAGCCCGCCTCGCCTGCTCTAACTGCCTCAGCGATGCTGTGAGCTGGCTTTCTGGCTCTGCGAAACTGCACATGTCAACTTCAGCACAGCTTTGAGAGTCGTATTGTAGACCATCAGCCGCTTGGGCTTTGATTACTCCTTTGGCAATACGACTGGGTACTGTGATACAGTGGTGCAGCCCATGTGCATTTAATGTTCGTTTATCGTGCACTCCGCTCACGATGGCTGGTTTACAGCACGAATGAGACACGCCCACCACCATGCCTAACATCTGTAGTCTGTATACATCTGTCATGCCACCAAGCTCCGCGCAGCCGCTAGTCTGGTTACACATAAGACGGCCTGGTTCGCCGGAAACCAAAGGAGAATTGGTGATAGGATTGGCCTCAGCGTCATGGATTTGATGGACAATCAGCCTGAGGTCCTGAGACGTGCATGGCCAGAAGGACCAACAAGGATGTTGTAGGCGGACAGGGTCTTATACTCTTGTCTAGATGTCACTTCGAAACGTGCTACCAAAAGCACCATAATAATTGGATCCGGGCGAAGTCATTTCCTCATGGTTACAAGGCGATGGCCTCCGTGCTGTGAACTCAGGACTGTGTACAAGAAATTTAACTTCCTGTGGTGCGAAGGCAGCTTTTGCTGGTCAGTGTTAGACGACATCCGCCGCTACAGCCACTTGAGAAGTCTGCTGCAAGAACACGAGCGCCCGTGCTGATGCCGATCTGTGTTCTTGCTCAACATCTATCTTAGGGGCTGCGCCAAGCAGGCCCGAAAATAGATATTGCAGATGCGTTCCCGGCTTGGCGGTTTTGCTTCTCGAGCACTAGCCAACCGCACGATTCCACATGCTTTTGTGAATCAATGATTGGCTTGACTGCAACACCTGTGCGGGTTCCCTTAGAGGCTTGAAGCGGCATAAGATCTGGGTCCTTGTTTTTTGCAACACGCAACCTTTGTGTTTCACCCCATGTTTTGCACCCCCTCGTCACTCTTCTGATTGCTTGCATGCGCGGCCACCAGTGAGCTTTCTTCACTCTCAAATCTTGATTTTCGATCCCAAACATGCCTTGGGAATCTCGCACCTTGTTTTATTGGCTTCTCTTCTTGGTTGACCTCTGCGGCCCTAGACCTTAGAATGTATCTCTCGCCCCGTTCCTTGGCAGGTGCAGTCCCCCTGCTCAACTCCTCTTCACCCACCCTTACCATCCCTTATCCTATCCTTTGCTAGTAATACTTGGCTTCCCTAGCCGCTGCAACCGCCTCCACCTCGGACTAACCCGCTCCGAAGCCTTTCAAAAGCCGAGGATTTAGTTTTCAGTTTTGAAGGAGGAGCAAACTAGAATCCTTAGAAGTATGGTGTAAATATGAGAGGTTCTTTGTGTGGGGAGTTGTAGTTCGCAGTCCAATTTGAAACAATGGAATTGGCAGTGCTAAGCTACTATTGTAGAACATAATTTTGCAGCAGCGGCAGGACTACTTCTGGTAGTAGTAGTGGTAGTAGTAGTAGTAGTAGTAGTAGGAGTAGGAGTAGGAGTAGGAGTAGGAGTAGGAGTAGGAGTAGGAGTAGGAGTCGTCGTCGTCGTCGTAGTAGAAGTAGAAGTAGTAGTAGTAGTAGTAGTAGTAGTAGCTGGTAACGACTCTGTTTGCAGGCTTTATCGGATGCCCGAAAACCCCTTTGGGAAGGTATATCTGAGCCGCCAGAATCCTTTAAAAAGGTATATCGGACGCCCCCTAGAATGAGGAAGGTGTATCTGAGAACCCAAGATCGTGGGGTAAGGTTAATCGGACGGGTAGGTGAATTAGAGGCTGTATATAAAGACCCAACAAATGGGACTTTCCGAAAATAAGGGGTACCATATATTGGGTCTTTAAAATTTATAATAAGGATCCTATTTAGGGTACTATAATAGGGTCCCCTATTTTCGGAGACCCCCAAATCTTTTTGGAAGTTGTATCTGAGCCCCCAAACCCTTTAACAAGGGGTATCGGAGCAGCCAACAATCTTCTAAGCAGATAATTCTTTACAGACTTGCGTTCGCTCGGGGAAAGGGACACAGGACCGGGCCAATTGCGTGTATTTAGCGACTTTGGATTGCTAGCGTTCAGAGGGGGGAAACAAAAAATTGATGATGTTTGGGGGGTCGATTGCATCTTCTTGGCCTCAGTGTTTAAGGGGGGGTTTACTTCTTCTGGTCGTGACTTCTTCGCGTTCGCCGGAATCGGGGCGTTTAAGGGTGTCCAGCAGCTTCCGGAAGGATCGGCCTCGTCTTTCACGTCCTCTTATAAATATAGAGATATAAAGTAAATGTATATAATGTATATTTGAAAAGATATAATATTGGTCTGATTACATGTGTATATATATATATATTCTCTAATAAA
>CAJNJA010010846.1:1105-13975 GCA_905231915.1 Symbiodinium necroappetens | reverse complement strand
GGGTCCAAACGGTCGGGTTAATCTTCGAAATCCGGTTTAATCAATGGGGTTATTAGAGAGTGCGGGTTCGGGAACCCCTAAACCCTAAACCCTAAACCCCTAAACCCTAAAACCCTAAACCGCCTAAACCCCTAAACCCTAAACCCCCTAAACCCCCTAAACCCGCTAAACCCCTAAACCCTAAACCCTGTTTGTAGTCCTGAGGTCCAGGCTTTCCAGAGCACCGATCCGTCGCGCGGCAACCTGGAAGCCCCCGTGGAAGTCCTCCCGGACCAGGGGCTCTCAAAGCGGGGAGGGTTGAAAGGGCTGTTTGGGGTTTTATACTTATGTGTATATATATATATATATGCACATAATATATGTATATATATATATGTATGTATACATGCGTACATACATACATGCATGCATACACACATACATACACATAGCATATATATATACACACACACACAGATAGATAGAGAGAGAGAGAGAGCTGTTTGGGGCTATATATATATATATGTATGTATAGGGTGTTGGATCGAGCGGTCCGCGAGAGGACTAGCATAGCCAGTCGCCCCAGGTGCTTAGGCACGGCCGACAAAGGTCGGTAAAAGCCATTGCGGCCTCCTCGCCGCCCTGGCATCGCAAACTGCGGAAGCAGCGATCGAGAGCCAGATCGCGCATCTGGTTGGCTAGGCGCCTAGGCCGGCCACCACCTCCGAGTTCCCTCCAACTGCTCTCCCGGCACCACACGAAGCCTCGGTACAGGGAAACCCTGCGGCTCATGGGCCGTGGTCGTGCAAACAAGTCTCAGGGCAGCCAGGCATGGGACGAAGGGCAGTGGAGCAGAGACAATGGCGGATACCGCAACTCGTGGCGGCAACAGCCATCTTCGTCTGCACAGCCTTGGGAAGGGTCTCGCCGTCGCTGGGATTTCGCCGAGGAGGATGGTCCTGTCTTCCCCTCCTACAGCATGATGACTGCAGAGGCCACAGATGGCAGGCGTGTTGGCAAGCCGGACGACGAGCAGACAGAGCACCCACGCTTGGAGGTTGCCAAGGGCTACCAGAAGATGGTGTCAGCAGCTCGCAAAGCAGAGGTGCGAATGCGCAAGGCGATGGAAGAGCAGGAGAAGACCCAGGTGCGATGGCAGAAGTTTCAGGAGAAACTTCAGCAGGCCTTCGTGAAAGAAAGGGCCCTGTACAAGAAAGACCTGGCGAAGTGGGACGAGGAGATCGAGATCCAGAAAGGTCTGCAGAAAGATGCTCTCCTGGAGTTGAAAGCTGCTATCGCCAATCCGGAGAAGGTGATGGCCAAGGAAACGCCAAGGGAGCAGGTTCCGGAGGAAGCTGCCGAAGAGTGGCTGCAGCTCCTGGAAACTTGCCAGGACCTCGACGAGGAGATGACAGATGCCATGGCTGCCCGGCTCGGCAAGCAGCTGCAGCGCATCCTGGAGACACCGGCCACTCCATCGCGGACCACAAGGGATGGAACAACCAGGACCCCAAGCTGCCCGAAGCCGCCGGGAGGACGAGTCATGGCCTCCCTCGACAACTTGATGGACCAGGCGATCAAGGCGGCCAAGCAGAAGAAGGAGGAGGCCACCTACCAGGGGGCCAAGGATGTGGTCATGCAGGACCCGTATGTCACATCACCGGGCATGGGTGTGGAGAAGCCGTCGGCAGAGACCACACCCAAGCGCAGGACACTTACGCCAAGAACGGCCATCAAGCTCAAGGGTCGAGCACCGCTACCAAGCCCCAGGCCTGGGTCTGCTCTTGCTGCCAGGCTGGAGAAATCCCGGGCCAGACTCCGCAAGCAGCGACAGGAGGAGATCTCCCATATCGAGGAGACGGACGACGAAGACGAGATCCTCTCTGCACTCCCCGATGGTGGTGGGCATCGCAAAAGCCATGGTGCCGATGGCTAGATACGGAGGACAACAGCACCGGGCAGTCATTTGAAGGCACTGGCCTGGTGCAGTTGGCAAGCAGCTTATACAGTGCAATGGGGCAGGCAGCCGTGGATGGCTGCTGGATCTATGAGGGACACCATGGGCCTCGATTACAGGAGGATGCGGTGGACCATATCAGCGAGGGGCTTTTTCGGTTTGTCCCCAACAATTTTGAGGTGCAGCCTCAGGTGAGAAAACCTGAGCAGGATGAGCGAAGATGCGAGAGAGGGATCACCAAGGTCTATGACCTACTGGACTTTGTTGATCAGTGCATGTGTTTCTGGATGCCTTGGTATATACAGTGGGTTCAGCATTGGACAGCTGTCAGCCAAGGCTACCTGATGACGCAGCAAACATGCAGCATGATTGCAGTCATCATGCTGTTGTTCTTGCCTGTTCTACCTGCAGGCAAGATTCGAAGATGTCTGCAGCTTCGCAAGGGCCCGGTCAAAATCTGTTTGGCTCTGGCTGTTATTACGGCAAGCAATGGTGTCGATGCTGTCCACAATGACGGGGCCATGGAGGTTAGTGACGGTGTACCACTGCCTACGGATCTGGAATTATGGATGGCAGGACAACAGACGCTGCGAGAACAGCTGGAAGACTCTGTCAGCAGATGGATATGGGAACAGCCGCTGCAACACAACAGTGGAACAGCCCCAGAGCCTAGCTTTGAGGTTGAGCCACCGCATGCCATTGCTGTGCCAGTGCAGCCGGCCATGGACGACACCACCTTGCATGTGACCATCTGGTTGGGAGCTGCCTACTATGAAGCTGAAACCATTGATATGGAGCTACCGGTGCCTCTTACCCTGAGGTACGTGAAACAGGCACTCAAGGGTGCCTGTGCCGTGGTTCCGGACACATTCGATGATCTCTGCCCGACCGTTCCTCAACTCGGCAGATACTACGGCAGCTTCATCGCTCAGCCTTCCTGGTTGAGGGATACCGACCGCACAGCCCTTGTCATGGACACACGAGCAGTTGGTGGAACGGCTTATGTGTTTTACCTGGAGGGACGCATCAATGTGGCGGGCATCATGCAACAGCTGCCTGAGTACATGGCTCACGAGATTGATATCTATTTATTCGGGGCACGGGACCCGCTGCTACGTGGCCAGTCATCACCTCCTGTGAGAGGAGGAGTGGTCAAAATAGTACTGGCGGGAAGCCCATGCCACTGGGAGGACAACATCGAGCAGAGACTGTTACACCCTGGTAGATGGAACCCACATGTGGAACCGCCTACGCACAGTGACGGCCTGCACACTGTTTTCCAGTCGGAACAAGGTCAGGTTGTTGAGGAGATCATGGAGGATGGGATGGAACCGTTGGAGGTAGCTGCTGAAAATGCCCTGGAGCTAGACCATGGGGATGCTGTCTGCTACCTGCCAGAAAACCGCCTCCCCAGACTTGCCTATGGTGGCAGAATGATCTACGAGCAGGCGGCGGTTCTATTGGCCCAGACTCACGATGCTGCAAATGTATGCATTGTCTTTGTGGACCTCCGCCAGCTCACCTTCTTCCCACAATGGTGCCTGGTTACTACGGCCAGCTTTGACCGCCGGGCCTATGTCAGCGATTTACAGTTACCGGATGGGGACAGCTGGGTCCTCACTGTAGAGGGCGGCGAGCCACTTGAGGGTGGACTTATTAGAGTTCGTCACCGAGAAACCCTCACTTTCTGGTTGCAGCCACAGACATCGTCATCGGAAGAAGGTGACGGGCAGGAGGATGACAGCGAAGGCCCGGATGAAGGACCAGACTCGGATGGTAGTGACACCGACAGTATTCTACGATCCAGCAGCGGTTCAGAAGTTGCTCTCAACCCAGGAGAGCCACCGAGAGGGCCACCGCCACCACGGCCGGTCAACAGAAGCAGATCGCCCAGACGAGGGGCGACACACAGTGCAGAAGGAGCTGGGACTACGATTGCCCTCATGGAGCACATCGGACCCCCCAGCTATGATCTGACGCGGAACTTTGTGGCCTTCCCCCACAAGCCTGAAGATGTCCTACGACTTCTGGAAACATGGCCTGGACACTGGTCAGATGTGCAGTTGGACCTCAACATGTTCCCGGAAGTCACCAAGGCGGCCATCGGCGACATGATCCCTTGGCGCCAGCTTTGGAGCCGAATTACGGATGGGCAGGGGCCAGACCTGCACATCTATACGGATGGCTCATGGATGGAAAAGCTACAAGTTGGAGGTTTTGCGGTGGCGTTGTTTATTTGCTTGGGGCAAAGCACAGCGATGCTGGGAACTCTGGGCTCTCAAACCCAAGGTGACAGCAACTCGCCATGGTCTTTCGAGGCCCCACCTGCATTGAAGAACGAACAAGCGGGAGTTGCCACTGCCCTACTTTGGCTTCTTCAAGGCTGCCATTTTGCCTATTTCCAGGTGATCTACTTGCACTTTGACTGTTTCTCTGCGGGATGGCCGACTGATGGTCAATGGTCTCCGGTCAATGCTTTCTCGATTCAGATGAGGGCACTGGAACAGCTACTGTGTCGACTTGCTAGACAGCCGCTACGATTTCGGCACGCCAAAGCTCATGCAGGCGATCCCCTGAATGAAATGGTGGATGTTTTGGCCAAGAAGGTGGCCCAAGGTGAGGTAACCTTACAGAGCCCCCCGCGAGAGGTGTGCAACTTGATCCACTGCATCGACCTTTCCTGGATGCCTACCATGACGGATTCAGCTCTACAAGTAATTTGTGGCGGCCATGGGCTTCACTGGGATGACTCCAGCCGATTTGCACCGTCCCAGCTGACCCCAAAGCAGCTCATCCCCACCACTGGTGGGACAAATTGTGCAGTCAGGACTTTGAGATCAAGGTTCTGTCGCTCAATGCACAAAGCCTCCGTGGAAAATGGAGGTACTATGAGGACCAGCTTGATGTGGGAGAGTACAACTTGGCTTGCTTTCAAGAAACAAAGGGGAAAGAGGGCAGCTGCTCCAGCAAGAACTACATCAGGCTGTCCACTGAGTCGGACAGCCATTGGGGAGTTGCTGTTTGGTTCAGCAAACAACGTGGCCTCTTCACTAGCAATGGCAGTCCTTGCCGGGTGGCTGAGGAGGACGTCAGGATACTGCACAAGGCCCCGCGACTACTGATACTTTCAGTCAGTGCTTTGGGACGGCAGTTTGTGATTGTCTCGGGCCATTGTCCCCATTCAACGAAGCCCGCAGAGGCAAAGGCCTTCTTTCAGACACTGCAGCAGTGCTTGCAGCAAAACAAGGAGGCGGCCATGGTCATCCTGGGCATCGACCTCAATGGTCGTCTGCCAACTGGTGCTGAAGGAATCACCGGTGACCTGAAGCGCGGCGAGCCGGACTCAAATGGATGGTCCTTGCTCGCCCTGGCACGGAACATGAACATTTGGTTTCCGGCCACCTACAGCGACTTCCATGTTGGCGACACGACCACCTACCGACAGGCAAATGGAGCTACCCACCGGATCGATTTTATTGGCATTGGTGGTATGACTGTTGTCCATGAGATACAGAGCCGTGTGGTTGAGGAATTTGACACTGCCAACCCCAATGAAGATCATTCTCCAGTGGGCATTGATTTGACATGCCATTTGGAGAACAGTGGTGGAAGGCCCAGCATCTACAGACCCAAGTACAATGTGGACAAGATGCTGACGGTGGAAGGGCGTCGACTGCTTGCCGAGCAACTGCAAGCTTATGTCGCGCCCTCTTGGACCATGCATCCTGATGACCACTGCCAGCATGTACAGGACTTCCTGCACTCCATCATGAAGGAGCATTTTGCGAAGGATGACCTGGCGCCAAGAGCCACATACATTCCGGATTATGTGTGGCAATGGAGGCAGGCGAAGCACCGGTTGAAGCAGAAAGCCCGCCACAGAAAAGACTTGTGGCAGGCAATTCTCTCACGTGCTTTCCACCAGTGGAAGGAGCGAAGCGATTATGGTGTGGAGCGGCTCCTTCAAAAACAGGCGATGCTCTATGATGTTGTTGCAGGTTCGATCCGATGGATCACGGCTCAGATCAAGGCAGCCATCCGACGGGCCAAGACTGGTTACTTGCGGCAACTGGTACACCAAGCAGATGACAAGGCTGCTGACATCCTGCATAAGGCGAAGGCTGCGGGCATTGGTGGTCGCCAAGCGCGGCCTGTGTCTAGACCTTTGCCCTCGCTCAAAGACCAAGAGGGAAATCAGGCTGCATCTCAGGCTGACCGGGACCAGATCTGGCTACGACACTTCGGAAAGCAGGAAATGGGCGAGATCATCCCGACGACCCAGCTTCTGGATGAGGAGACTGGACTATGCAAGGATGAGGAGCTGGAATGGGCCATACAGGATTTGCCGTCCTGTAAGCAGGATTTAGAGGAGGAGCTGCGAAGAGCCCCTCGCAACAAGGCGTTGGGCTTGGATGCTATACCAGGCGAGCTACTTGCAGCCAGCCCGGCTGCCATGGGCCGAGTCTTGTACCCACTGGTATTGAAAAGTGCCACCATGCTATGCCAACCGATTCAGTGGCGGGGTGGCATACTCCAAGAGTCGTGGAAGCGAGCAGGGGATGCCAGCTGCCCGACGAGTTACAGCTCACTTTTCATCTCCTCACAAGTTGGCAAATGTTACCACAAGCTGTTGCGACGAAAAGCAGCACCTTGTGTGGAGCAGGCCTTACACGAATTCCACCTTGGAGCGAAACGTCGAGCCCCAGTGCTTTATCCGGCGTTGTATGTGCAGGCTTTTCTGAGAATGGCACGCCGCAGAAACCACTCTACTGCGGTCATGTTCTTGGATGTGCAATCTGCATACTACAGAGTTATTCGTGAGCTCTCAGTTGGAAGGGTGGACTGCGATGAAACAGTCATGCACGTCTTCAAGTACTTTGATTTGGCCCCAGATGATGCGCACGAATTCTTGGCTGTCATCCAAGAGGGTGGCATGATGAAAGATGCAGGCATTACAGGGCCTCTGAGGCACATGGCCAAGGACTTGTTGCACAAATCCTGGTTTGTTACCAGACATGGCACTTCGGCCCAGGTCTGTAGGACCAGTGCTGGATCAAGGCCGGGAGAATCGTGGGCTGATGTCGTCTTCTCATTCGTGCTGAGCAAAATACTGCTGCAGATTATGGAGATGGCCACTGCCGAAGAGTTGCTCACCGAGATTTGCGTGGATATGGATGTTGGCCCTTTTTGTGTCTCTGGACAAGGGGAGCCCATTCCTGCTCAAGACTGCACCTGGGCTGACGATTGTGCGGCGCCGCTCTCTGACCCACAACCGGCAAGGCTACTGCGCAAAGCATCCAGGATGGCATCGATCATCTTGGATTATTGCATGCGTCATGGCATGCTGCCAAACTTGAAGCCGAAGAAGACGGCCTTCATCTTGGCGGTAAGGGGCCCTGGGGCCCAGAAGGCCAGACGACAGTTCTTTCCCCGGGGAGAAAAGACCATCAGACTGCAGGACTTGCAGCTTGAGGTTACTGTTGCCAGTCAATATGTACACCTGGGCGGCCTGATCGATGTGGAGATGAAGATGCAGACCGAAGCGAGGCGTCGTCTCAGTATGGCGAAGGCGGCCTTCGATGCAGGAAAGGCTCTGCTCTACACCAACGAGACGATCCCCTCAAGGACCGTGCGGCTCTCTTCAACACCTCCATTACATCGACCTTCTTCAACTTGGGCCTGTGGACCAAGAAAGTGCCAGCCTGGTGTACATTGGATGGTGGGTTTTCCAGACTCTTCAGGGGCCTGCTCTCCAAGACCTACAAGGGCGAGACGATCTACAAGGTCGCGACACCTGCGGTGCACATCCTTACTGGTATTCCTCCGCTGGAGTATCTACTGACGAAGTCACGGTTGAGCCTCCTTTTCTCAATGGCGCACCGAGCGCCGCGAGCCCTATGGGCAGTACTGCAAGAGGAACACACCTGGCTTGGTGAGGTCTTTGATGACCTCGAATGGCTGGCGATGGATGGCTACAAGTGGCCACCAAGACAGGCAGCTTCCTGGCCGGAGTGGCGACGACTTTTGACAGACTCTACAGCTTGGTTTAAGCGTAGGGTGTCAAAGTGGATGGCAACGACTTTGACGAGGCAACACAAACAGCACAGATACGATATCTGCCTGTGGGCCATGGCCCGCAGGGCCAAGGCAGGACAGACGATGCGAGCCGGCGAGACCCAGCGATGGATCTGCCGACAATGTGATGCCTCTCTCAAGACCAAGGCGGCCCTTGGTGCGCATTTCTTCAAAAGCCACAAGCGGGCTGCAAGATACAGGGCAGTGGTCACCGGAAGCTACTGTCGAGCCTGTGGACGGGAATGCTGGACAAGAAATCGCCTGGCCATCCACCTACGAGCGAGACCATCCTGCGTAGCAGGTCTGCGTCAGCTGGGAGTTCGAGTGGACCAGCTGACGCCAGGTCTTGGGAGTCGTGGATGGAGATAGCGAGCTGACGAGGACTACACGTTGGCGGTATCTGCCCAAGTTGCCGAGCCGGCGCCGGCGGCGAATGGCAGTTTCTGGGACCGACACATGGAGCAGGCCTATGCGGAGATCTGCGAGGTGCTGCTTGTCTACGACCTACCTGAGGACCCAGGCCTGCAAGTCGAGAAACTGCAGGCAGTCTTTGGTCGGTTCCCGCTTTTCCAGCAGGAGATGGACGAGATCGCTATGCATATAGGGATTGAGATGAGGGAGCTCAGAGCAGCCGGCGTGGCTGACTACTGGACTGAACCCTGCTTTGCATCCCTTTGTGATGTGCTAGATGATTTTGGCCGACACCCATGGAAGAGCGACAGTGGACACCAGCTAGGGCCAGAACCGGCTATGGACACTTTGCGACAATTTCAGGCCACTGTGGCACAGATTCAGTGGTTGAAGTTGTTGCCGACGCCAACAGATGTGGACGAGACCCCTGAAGTAAGCCTGACACTGGACGACAACTGGGAAGTTGCTTTGATGTCGGATAGTAGGCTTGCTGATGTAGCAACCGTCGAGTCATCCTATTGGCTGCTGTTGCCGAAGAGTTTGCAGGAAGCCTGGGACGCTGCGCTTACAGGAGCAGCCGTACAGCTCAGGGCACCTGAAATTTTCTGGCAAAGCCCACTCGCGGTGCCATTTGAGCATATGCGAGCCCATGCAGGTAATTAAGCTGCGTACTACCACTGCAAGTCCGCAAACCGCAAATATATATGTATATAGATATATATATATATGTATATATACATACATACATACATACATACATACATACATACACGCTGTATGTGTGTGTGTACATATAGCATATATACATATATAGAGGGTGGTTTGGGGTTCGTGCATACAAGGGTTGTAGGCTCAGTGGGTTTATGTTTACCCGGCTCATGGAGTTCAAAGGGCTTGCACGGCCTATAGAGTTTATGGCGTTATAAGGGCTTGCAGGGTTTATTAGCATCTGATAGGGTTGAGGGTCGAGAGGATGGTTTTTGGTACAGGCAGGTGAGCAGTAGGGTTGTCTTGAGCGGTTTCTTGCGGTTTCTTGCAGGCATATAGTTTTTTTTTAACTGAGTACAATGGCCAGGGTGATAGGACTTCATAGGCCGTGAAACCAAGGCTGTTCAGGGTTTCAAGCTTTAAGGCTGAAGCAAGAGGACTTGGTGCTGGGGGCTCAAGGTTTGGGGGTTGGGGTTAGAGGAGGGTGGCTAAACCCAAAACCCAAAACCCGCTTGGATCGTGTAGGTCCCAGGGCACAGGACCCACCTACGAGACCTGAGCCAGCAATGATTCAGCGCTGGAGGCGCAAGAGGGCGGGGCACCCTAAACCCAACACTACGAGTTATGATTATTCTTTTAACATTACTAGTTTTATTGACCATTAAAAGTAATATTCTTTTTATAATTGCTATTATTCATTATTAGGATACTGCTTTGATTATTATGGCCACAAGGCCTGGGGGACTTGAGTCTCGGAGGTTTTAGGCCGGATCCTTCGCACGACCCTCCTGAGCAAACCAATGAAGGTCGAAGGCTGTCGTCGTGATGGGTTTAGGGTTTAGGGTTTAGGGGGGTTCAGGGGCATGCCGGGTTAGGGTTGCAGGTATGCGGTGTAGTAACGACAACTAGAGCAACCACAACAGCGGCAGTAAAAGTGCCGAAATGGCATAGCGGCATAGCGTTCGATCACGAATGAGACAGAAGTCCTCGTTGAAGTTCCACACAATGAACAGTAGGCGCGACGTGCTCTGAACGCCACACCTCAGATCAGCTGTTCCTTCCTATACACCCAGGACACACTCACGCCAATGAGTCCTTGGAGGACAAGTTCAAGCTATACCTTGAGGTACCACAATCTACTTGACTTGTCGTGGGATTTTCCCTAAACCCTAAACCCTAGTCCGTGTGAAACCCAAACCATCAGTTAGCATTCAGCGTGGTCCAACCAGGACAAGGAGGTTTCAGTCGCGGCATCCTAGGAGAGCAGTCGGGTCCTCTGGAATCTTGTGATCACCGATTGGTGTGAGTAATTTCTTGCTAATTATTACTGCTACTATTCTCACATCATGCCAAATACTACATTGTCGAGACTTACATGAAGGCGTATCCTGTCGAGAACTTTCCAAACTATCTTATTATGGTTATGTCCAGATATGAGGATGCCTTCAAGATAGGGCTACAACAGTTTGGTCTCATGACTGACCAGGATCCTCTTGTCTTCAAAACATCACGGAGTGGAGGCCATGTGAGCTTTTTTTCTGCAAATGATGTCGATGATGATGATGATGAAGATGATGGTGATGATACCTAAACCCTAAACCCTACACCCTAAGCCCCCCAAAACCCTAAACCCACAACATCACGACATGATCATCATGCGAGCATTCAGCAGCCCAAGGTGCAAGGCCAGGTATGTCAGCGTCGAAAAATCAGACTCGAAGAACTCGCCTCACACTGCAGCAATCCAAACCGCAGTCAGAATGATTTGTGCAGTTTGATGGTTTGACTCCAGCTTCCACACCATACCCTGCCGGACGAAAACCACACACTTGACACATCTCCGCCATGCCAACTTCTTCCAATCTGGCATCTCGTATGCCGACCGTCGGACGAATTGCTAAAGATGGACAACGGTTTCTGTTAGTAGTATGAAAGGGCCTCGACTCTAGCCCCATGGACCGGGCGGAACGCAGAAAACACAACCCTGCCAGCGAATGCTAGCAAATGGAGTCCCTGAACCCTAAACCGGGGTGTCTTGCCCTTCCGTAATCCGGAGGCTTCACGCTCCTAAAGCCTGAGTCACCTCATGCAGAGCTTGCAGGCGTTTCAGTGAAAAATGGGGGCCTTACATAAGCCTTTCAATACAGAGCTGGGGTACATTATATAGCGCTTTTGGCAACAAAAGTCCACGGAAATAGTTGCAGCGTGGGCGCCTTTCTGATTGGAATTGGATTTGGTCATTTAGGCTATACGTGAATACTGCTAGTCTTAACATAGGCAAGCACGGACACACCCCAGCGCAAAGAACTCAGAAAAGTAAGGACCCTGTTTGGCCACGTACATGGAATGCTGTGAACTATACCCAAACGCCACAACACCCTACGTCGCTCAGGCTTTCGCGTCCGGAGCTTGTAACCCCCCAAAACCCTACCGTGTCGGGCACTGATGTCCGGAAATTATGATACTAGGTTTCTTAAGGTTCAGGCATCCGGACCCTATAAACCCTACAGTTTCAGGACTGAAAATGCAAGAAATCTGAATTAGCAGCCGCAGAAAGATAGGTCATTTCGGTCACTGACAGGATCCCTGGGGGTGCAAGCGTCGTGCAAAACATGCGACGACACGCTAGAGGAGTAAAACGCCGTTTCCTTGGAGTGTAGGGTTTGGGGTTTAGTGTTTAGGGTCTCTAGACAGGTGTTCTTAAAACCTGAGATTTAGGACATACTACTGAAACTTAAGCAAGCCTCAATTGGAATCCCGATTCACCAAGGACCCGGAACAAACCCGGTGCTAACATGGGCGGCGTGGCACAGACCCCGCTCCTCGAAGCCCGAGCCTTCAACCCCTGCATCTTAAAACCGTGACCCCGAAAACAATAAACCCTAACCCCTAAACCCTAAGTCCCTAAACCCTAAAGCCCAAATCCCTAAAGCCTAAACCCCAATCCCCGGAAACTCAAAACCCCCAAAATGGCCTGGCAAGGAGGGTACCAGGACGAAGAACACGATGTTCAGCAGCTGCGAACCTCATTCTCTGATGGGTCGCCCAAGAACTGAAAGATGTGTCCCAGAACTATGTCACGGCTACAAGGACAAGAAACCATGTAGTAGCTGATTTGAGTAGAGCCTGGGAGCCAGGCTTCTGGGGGCCTGAGTCTGCAGCTGCCTCACTGCACAGCCATGGGACTCCGCACTCCGAAGTGAGGTGAAAGGTTTCGGAGTGGCAGGCCCCGATGAGATGCAGGTAAAGAACCCTCGACCCGGAACCCTCAAATCCCCTTCAACAGGAAGTTTAGGGAGAACTCACAGACTTACAGATCCTGAAGGCCAACAAAGGGCGAAAAGCGCTGCAAAACCTTGGACCGGCTCTCCGATGTATCAAAATGTCGCAGACCTGTTGACCGCTCACCGAAGAGGTGCGAACCCCTGAGCCCTAAACCTAAAACCCCCTAAAAACAAGCAAAGGATCCTGTGTAAACTGTTATAACTGTTAACCCCAAACCCAAGAGCCCTAAACCCTAAGCCCTGAGCGCCCTAAGCCCCAAACCTTGAGCCTTAAAACCCTGGCCCTAGCCCCAAACGTTAAGCCCCAAGCCTTAAGCCCCTAAACCCCAAAGCTCTGGTCCTTCCGGTTCCAGTAGTGCTGCTGTAATCGTGGCTCCATTAAAAACCTATATGATCCTATGCCCCCTAATGGTTTTTGACAATTAGCTTTCAATTGTGGGCCCGCAACCGCAAAAT
>CAJNJA010010845.1:0-13976 GCA_905231915.1 Symbiodinium necroappetens | reverse complement strand
CTCAAACTCAACCGAAGGTTCGGCCAGACCTTAAAAAAGCCGTTTGGCCAAACCTACAAAAAAACCTTTCCGCCAAGGTTTACCTAAAAGATATATGCGTCATGAACTATTGCTCATAATATATAGGTAAATCTACCTAAAAAAATAACATATGATGGATGAAACAACAATCCAAAAAATAAATCGTTCGTGAAGAAAAACCATATCCAAGTTATAAGTTTGTTGACGATATGATTGTAAGCAAAACAAAGAAATGTAAATCTAAAGAAGAAATTGAATTATCAATACATTATAGAATGATTATAACCAAATAGAGAAATTAATCAATCATAATTTAATGAAAGAAATTTGATGATGCAAATATATTGACAATGTTGAATTGGAAAAACTTTACTGGTGGTGAAATTCATAATTTAGGTGGTATACAAACAATGGAATATAATGCTATTGCCTTTGTTGAAGTCCTAAAATATGTGATTGAAGAAAAAGCAAAAACCAAATTTGAACAAAACGAACTTTATCATATGAAACTACAACTTCAACAAAGTTGGGATGGAGTCGGTGATCGGGAATTTATGCCATAACTAATATATTATACCCAATTAAACTTTATAATATACGAGTATATACTTAAAGACAGACCGACCTAGAATACTAGGAACTATGACCATCCTAGATTATAGGTGCGATGCTTGTGAGAAGGACAAAAAGTTTTAAATCCATCATGCTACGTAAAATATTACCAGAAGTTATAGTAATTATTGTGGTAAAAGGAGAGCAAAAGAACAAGAGAATAAAAGCAATGCGCACTTGAGTAAGATTGGAAAACGAATTCATCACTTTAGATGAAATAAGTTTACAACGTTTAATGAGTATGATGGTAGTATAATAAGGGACATGAGTCAACTTGGAAACATAATTGAAACAGGAAACAGCCCGTTTACGAAAGTTTTAAAGTCATACGTGAGAAACTGCTACAGAGCAATAACTCTTAAGTTTAGTATGATTATTATGAATTTACAGAATAAGGAATGGTTGCAAAAATATATTTTCATGGATACATATACCAACATCAACTTTCAGTTATTACCAACGAAGATATCCTGATGGATTGCTTTGTAAGTTGTTAGTTTATTAATATTTACATGACTTGAAAATTATGATATTAAATATATTGGTAATATTGAACTAAAAGAGTTTTTGAATGACATATTTCGTGACTATACTAGCTAAACTTCAAGACAAAACCCCGCAACAAATCTTCATAATAGAAATTATTACGAAGATTTGATAACACGCTAGAACCTCAAACGCCCCAGAAATTTAAGAATCATGATAATCCCTGAAAATGATGATGAAATAATGAGTGAGGTGCTTAAAAGTGAGAAAAGCGGATGGTAAAACTACTTGATAATGGGGAATTTATGATAAAACCCCAGAAACACCTAGTATAAAACGAATGCGGGGGAAATGATGATGAAGAATGAAGCAGATGATGATGATGATGATGATGCTGAAAATGATTTGTTTCGAAATAGTGAAGATGGTGAGATGTTAACCCCAGCTCCCGCGTGCTAAAACCCTTCAAACCCCCTTTCTATTTTTTCTTCGGGGAGGGCTTAAGTTTCAAGGGCCAGGCGGGCGCAGAAAGATGTAGAAAGCAGGGTGTTCCTAGTAACCCACACAGAATCCCGAGCCTTAGAATTCAGAATCACAGTTTTACAGATTCCATCCAATGGCTTTTGTCGACATGTCTTGCTACCTTCTGAGCAGTTCCTTTCATGGGCATTTGCGCGCTTCATTGTCTAAGATGTCTTGGATTCGGCTCAGCACCATTACTTGTGAGTCCAGTTCCTTTCACGGGCTGTTGTGCACTGCCGTGTCTAGGATGTTTTGCAGCAGCCACATTGCCCCTCATTTCTGTAGTGGACTGTCTAAGCACACGTGTAGCCCAGAAATGCCACACAGGGCAAAGAATCCTCCGATAAGATCTACAGCCGTCACGTGAGCGCAGCTGCTTCTCCCATTTCACGACATGCAGAACATCTCGCAGAGTTCTCCCAGTCCTCTGTCGCCAGCCCTGTCCATTATTGAGCTTGCGTCCCAATGCGTGGCTCCCAAGTCTGTGATAATCGTAGCATTCCGAACTCCTTACCGACACACCCAACCCTTCCAAACCCTTTCCTCGGAGCCCTGAGTCACCTTTTCCGAGCCTGAGCCTGCCAGGACGCAACGGACAACGCTGGCCCGGAGCCCCGGAGTGGGGCTGTGCTGTGCTCTGCTTTGGGGGCAATGCTCTCTTTTCGGATACTTGTACGTGCGAAGCGTCTGGAGTGCAGTGACCTTCCCAAAAAGGATAAGAAAAGGGGACGGCAGAGCATGTTCTGGGCCTTTTTCTGAGCCCTGGCTCGGTTTCGGACGTCAGGATCTTCTCCTTTTCCTTTGGCGTCTTTTCACCACTCCACGGCTCCCGGCAAAAGGAGCCTGCCGAGGCGGCCTCCGCCCTCGAAGCCTCCGCCCAGAGCCGCTCAGAGCCGAGGTCAGACGCCGCTCCACTTGACCGCAAGCACGGGCCTTGCCGAGTGCGTGGACTTGCTTCTGAAGGCCGGCGCCAAGAAGGTGCGCCCCCGCCGCTCCCAGGGTGGCTTCCCTGAGGGGGATTTGGGGCGGGTATACGTTTCAAGGGCCAGGAGGGCGCAGAAAGATGTAGAAAGGGTGTTCCCAGTATCCCACACAGCATCCCGAGCCTGGGAATTCAGAATCGTAGTTTGACAGATTCCATCGGATGGCCTTCTTGAACCCTGCTGAAAAGCCGTGGCCAGGACTCGCAAAACGAAGACGGCCCGGGGCCCCAGGGCAGCTGAGGCTGGGCGAAGTCTCGCCATCTCCCAATGCTTCGGATTACCCCCAGCCCAGTGCGAGCCGGCGGCTGCGTTGTAGGAAGCAGAGACCGCGCCGGAGCTTTCAACGGGAGACTGGGGCGGCGGAGGGGCGGAAGTCGGCGAGTCTGAGCCTCGAATCTGGGACTTTTGGACTTGCGGCTTTTGGTCACAGAAACGTCTCTGTGGTCGTAATGGAGGCTGTCCTTCACATGTCGTGCCTTCGACATTGATTTTTACGGGGGCTGGGGCGCACTGCGGCATTGTTCGGGCAGAGATGTCGCCGGCCGCGGGAGCATCACCTCGAGCCTCGACCCGAAAGCCCTCAGCCAAGAGCTCTACCCTGAGATCTTCGAGCCGACTCTGAAAACCCTGGGCTCCACGCACCTGAATCCTTCAGCGCGGCCAAGAGCCTCAAATTTTCATTCTTCGGTACTACGGGCTTATGGAGTATGCGAGGGGCTGCCACTGCAGTGATGCCGCCTCAAGCGAAGAACACACGAGACGAGGGGACGGCAGACGGCAGAGCATGTTCTGGGTCTTTTTCTGAGCCCTGGCTCGCCTTCGGACGTCGGGATCTTCTCCTTTTCCTTTGGCGTCTTTTCACCACTCCACGGCTCCCGGCAAAAGGAGCCCGCCGAGGCGGCCTCCGCCCTCGAAGCCTCCGCCCAGAGCCGAGGTCGGACGCCGCTCCACGAAGCCACACGCAACAGCCACGCCGACTGCTTGGACTTGCTTCTGAAGGCTGGTGCCAAGAAGGCGCGTTTCAAGGGCCAGGAGGGCGTAGAAAGATGTAGAAAGCAGGGCGTTCCCAGTCATTATGCACGGAGTCCCGAGCCTTGGTTTTCAGATTCACAGTTTTTCAGATTCCGTCCAATGGCCTTTGTCGGCATGTCTTGCTACCGTCTGCTTCTGAGCAGTTCCTTTCATGGGCATTTGCGCGCTTCATTGTCTGAGATGTTTTGGATTCGGCTCAGCAACAGTGCTTGTGAGTCCAGTTCCTTTCATGGGCTTTTGTGCACTGCAGTGTCTCGGACGTTTTCGGCAGCCGCATTGCCCCTCATTTATGCAGTGGATTGTCTAGGCGCACGTCTAGAGTCGCTTTTCCCAGAAATGCTTCTCCCATTTCACGACATGCAGAACGTTTCGCAGAGTTCTCCCAGTCTTCTGTCGCCAGCCCTGTGCATTATTGAGCTTTCGTCCCAATGCGTGGCTCCCAAGTCTGTGATAATCGTGGCATTCCGAACTCCTTACCGACACACCCAACCCTTCCAAACCCTTTCCTCGGAGCCCTGGGTCACCTTTTCCGAGCCTGAGCCTGCCAGGACGCAACGGACAACGCTGGCCCGGAGCCCCGGAGTGGGGCTGTGCTGTGCTCTGCTTTGGGGGCAATGCTCTCTTTTCGGATACTTGTACGTGCGAAGCGTCTGGAGTGCAGTGACCTCCCCAAAAAGGATAAGAAAAGGGGACGGCAGAGCATGTTCTGGGTTGGTTTCGGACGTCAGGATCTCCTTTTCCTTTGGCGTCTTTTCCCCACTCCACGGCTCCCGGCAAAAGGAGCCCGCCGAGGCGGCCTCCGCCCTCGAAGCCTCCGCCAAGAGCCGAGGTCAGACGCCGCTCCACGAAGCCGCATTCGTGCGTTGCCGCCACTTCAATGGCGTGGACTGGCATGACAGGTCCGGCGTCGAGTGTGTGGACTTGCTTCTCAAAGCCGGTGCCGAGAAGGCGCGCCCCCGCCTCTCCCAGGGTGGCTTCCCTTCGGGGGGTTTGGGGAATAAGTTCCAAGGGCCAGGAGGCGTAGAAAGATGTAGAAAGCAGGGTGTTCCTAGTATCCCACACAGAATCCCAACTCAGAATCGCAGCTTCACAGATTCCATCCAATGGCCTTTGTCGAGATGTCTTGCTACCTTCTGAGCAGTTCTTTTCCTGGGCATTTGTGTGCTTCATTCTAAGATTTACAGCCGTCACGTGAGCGCAGCTGCTTCTCCCATTTCACGACATGCAGAACATCTCGCAGAGTTCTCCCATTATTGAGCTTTCGTCCCAATGCGTGGCTCCCAAGTCTGTGATAATCGTAGCAGTCCGAACTCTTTACCGACACACCCAACCCTTCCAAACCCTTTCCTCGGAGCCCTGAGTCACCTTTTCCGAGCCTGAGCCTGCCAGGACGCAACGGACAACGCTGGCCCGGAGCCCCGGAGTGGGGCTGTGCTGTGCTCTGCTTTGGGGGCAATGCTCTCTTTTCGGATGCTTGTGCGTGCGAGGCCTCTGGAGTGCAGCGACCTCCCCAAGAAGGATAAGAAAAGGGGACGGCAGAGCATGTTCTGGGCCATTTTCTGAGCCCTGGCTCGGTTTCGGACGTCAGCATCTTCTCCTTTTCCTTTGGCGTCTTTTCACCACTCCACGGCTCCCGGCAAAAGGAGCCCGCCGAGGCGGCCTCCGCCCTCGAAGCCTCCGCCCAGAGCCGAGGTCAGACGCCGCTCCACGTCGCCGCAGCACGAGGCCACAACGACTGCGTGGACTTGCTTCTGAAGGCTGGTGCCAAGAAGGCGCGCCAAGGGTGGGGGGGGTGGGTAAGTTTCCAGACCAGGAGTGCGTAGAAAGCAGGGTGCTCCTAGCATCCCATGCACAGAATCCCGAGCCTTGGAATTCAGAATCGCAGTTTTACAGATTCCATCCAATGGCCTTTGTCGAGGCATCTTGCTCCCTTCCGAGCCAAGACCTTGCAACTCACGACAAACCCTGAACTTTGAACCCTGCTGAAAAGCCGTGGCGAGGATGTGCGGGACACAGACGGCCCGGGGCCCCAGGGCAGCTGAGGCTGGGCGAAGTCTCGCCATCTCCCGATGCCCCGGATTACCCCCAGCCCAGTGTGAGCCGGCGGCTGCGTTGTAGGAACCAGGAACCGCGCCGGAGCTGGCAACGGGAGACTGGGACGGTGGCCATGTCTTGGCCCGCAGACGACAGGTTTGTTGCTCCCTCTGCCGTGCGGGGCTGAGGCCAAACAGCGCTGGATTGGGCAAAAGGTGAAGCCTGCAAGTCGCTCCTCGAGAAGGCAGGGACCGAGCAGCTTCAGAGGGCAGTCGTTGGCGCTTTCTCTGTTTGCGATTCCCGCCACAGGCCAGCGGCTCCACGGGGCCCTGACGTCGGGGCTCCCAGGAGCCTTTTCGCTCGGCATGTCGCTGAAAAGCTGCAGTGACGTGTGCCTTCAGGCCTTGCAGAGGCCTTGTAAACACCCTTTTCCTTGGTTGCATTGGGGAGACCCCCTTCAAGGGGAGACCCTTCCTAACCCTACTGCTGGCTCTCTTATAAAGGGACCTTGTTGAGAGGGTCTATATCCGCAACAATCCCCCTAATCCTGCCTGCCACTTTTCCTGTCAAGTTCACTTCCCCTGCAGCCCAACTGCAGATGCGAAGCCGACCCGACAGCCTTCAGCAACACGGCTGAACCATGTCAAGGACTCCGGCCACCATCCCAAACCGAAGCGTTCTGATGCCCTTACTAACCTATGGACTCTAAATCCCATGCAAGGCCTGAAGCCCGAAAAGCCTGAACCCCTAAAGCCCTACATCCCTAAAGCCCTAAAGCCCTAAATCCCTAAATCCCAAGGCCCGAGCACCGCCGGCGCCTCCAAGAGGCTGAAAGAAGCGAAGTGCCCTGTAGAGGAATGCTTGGTGTTGAGGGCTTTGGGGGTTGAAGAGGTCTTGGGATTATAGGATGATAATATGATAATGGTAATAAGTGTAATTAAAATATGCTTATGTGAGCATTGCATTTTGCCAGGGTTTTGCTGGACCTTGTTTTCCCATGCCCAGAACACCGATCCTGAATGTCAATGAGCCCTGACCAGCCCAGGCCTCAAAGACCGAACAGACTCCGGTAGCGGCGTTAGGCGCTTCTGCGCAAAGAACCAGCAGGCGCCAACTTGCTTGCCCAAGTCGCGTTTGCGACATCTGTACGGCAAAGGCCTTCATACTTTGTAATGAAGGTTATTTGGCGCCTACAGCTTGTGTCTGAAGCCCGAAACAGCATTAGTCAGTGTCTGGAGACACATGCTATAGTCGCGAGGTGCCAAATGCCTCACCGTGCAGCGCCACAGCCTGCGAACTGTCTAGGCTTTGTCCTTGTATTGCACGTCTCCGGGCTGTGAGTTGTTTTCCCTCCCAAGGAGGTATTTGCCCACGTGCTCTTAGGTGTCATGCCTTTTGAGCGATTTGGCAATGTTTTGGTGCCAACCGAAGCCGAACTATTCGGTTTCCCGGCCCTTGCAATTTGCAGCGAGTGGCAGTTTCGCCCAGTGAAGCTCAACAGACGGGGGGAAGCGGGAGTTTGGAGTTTGGGGTTACGGCCTCAGGGTTTTCGAGTTTAGGGTTTGAGGGTTCCGGGTTGATATTTTAGGGCGTGAGGTTTCCGGAAGTAGAGTTTGGGTCTTACGGGTTCAAGTTTTAGAGTTGAGGGCTTTGAAGGTTCAGGGTTTTCAGTTCGTAGGGGCCGATTTTCCTGTTTGGGGACACCAACCCTAAACCCTAAACCCGAAACCCTGAACCCTAAACCCCAAACCCTGAACCCTAGACCCTAAACTTTGGCCCTAAACCCCAAGCCCCCCAAGAGAGCGTTCCGTAGCCTCTGGACGGAGCTGCCTGGAGCCCCTCTCTGTCGTGCCGACGTTTGGGCTCCACCAAAGCTGGGCGCTTGGCAAGCCGGGGGTTTACCGGGTTCTTGTTAACTAGGGTGTTTTATCATAATGAAGAAACTTTAGTATTTACTGTAGATCCCTATTATGGTAACATAAATTAAATCCCCTAGCAAGAACCCAGCTTAGGGTTTCTGGTTTAGGGTTTAGGTTGAGGGATGTTGAGGGTTTAGGGTCTCTGGTTGAGGGTTTTCAGGTAGGTGTCTACATATGTAAGGTGTAAAAACAGCAGGGTTTATACGATGGCTGGGCAAGGCTACAAGCTTTGTCAGCATAGAGTTTAGAGCTGCTTGTTGGTGTAGTAGAAGGTGTAAAGCAGGCTTTGTGAGAGGTCTGCCAAGGCTATATAGTCATATGGGTGTCTGAACACAGGGTTTCTGAGATGTCGGTTTGCCTTTTCATCGGGCTTGTTTGGGAGTCTACAGGTTTATTTGCTGTTTCAGGCATCATTGGTGCAGATCATGGGGCCTTATCATTCAGGGCTTTGGGTGTTTAAGTTTGAGTTTAAGCTTACGCTTATAGAGTTTTAACCTAAACCCTTAACCCTAAGGGTAGTGCGGGTTCAGATAGGGTTGCAGGCTATAGGGTATAAGCTTATGGGTTTCACCGCCTCAACTCTTTGGTCAACCCTCAATGCTATCAGCTTTGGTTGAAGGGGCTTGGGGTTTAGGGTGAAAGCTTCGGTAGTCTCAAAAATGAGCGAGTTAAGG
Organism: Symbiodinium necroappetens; assembly: GCA_905231915.1. NCBI lineage: Eukaryota > Dinophyceae > Suessiales > Symbiodiniaceae > Symbiodinium > Symbiodinium necroappetens. The sequence continues at coordinate 5,693 of CAJNJA010010845.1, read as the reverse complement.
ATCTGATCAGAATCCGGAGAAACGGCGACCTGAGTATGCTTACCCTAAACAAAGATCTAAACCCTCAACCCAAAACCCCCAAAACCCTAGGTTTCCTTCTTTTTTTTGTGGCATCTCTCCCCTTAATTTCACGGTGATCCCGGGGAGATCCGGGGGCGTGCCTCTTCAAAGGCTCCCCAGGCGCCTCCCAGCCCTCGACCCAGAGTCTCCCCCGAAGCCCCCCCTTTGAGAAGAGGGTTGGGGTTTAGGGGTGCGGGGTGTAGGGTTTGGTGTTTAGGAGTGTAGGTTTGAGGGTTTTGGAGTTTAGGAGTTTAAGAGTGTAGGAAATTTTCGGGAGTTAAGGGTATAAGGGGTTGGAATTCAAGGGCTTGCAGGGTTTCTTCTCAAGGTTCTACAAGGGTTCTGTGAGGCTTGCACCAGGAAGATCCATAAGGACATACGAGTTTAGGGTTTAGGGTAAGCCCCAGCAGCTTCGAACCCCCCAAAAGCCGGATTCTCAGACTGCTTCTTGTCAAGGCTTAGGCTTGCAGCTTGCCTGCGAGCCTCGTAGAATCGTGGAGCTCTTCTATAGCCTTAAACCCTAAACCCTAAACCCTGTAGAGAACCTGCGTTGGGCCCTTGTAAACACCCTTGTGGAACCTTTCTAGAACCTCAAGGGGCCTTCCGAGAATCCCCTCTAGTGCACTTCCCAGCCAACCCCAGCTATAGACTCGAGGCAGTGGGACCGACCAGAAAACCTCCCCAAAAACAACCTTTACACATCATGTTCCAGGCCTCCTAAATGCCCCTTGAAAGCCCCCTCCCAGAATGGCTGCTTGCAACAAGACCCCTAAACTCCTGAACTCGCCAAGACCCCGAAGCCCTTCACACTTCAAGCCAACCACACTTTTTCTAAGCCCAAAAGCCCCTCAAACTCAACCCTCCCCCCTCCCCGCACCCGCCCCCTCCCTAAAGTCCGGTCCACCCAAAAACCCGCAGAGAAATCCGAGGCGTCCGGGTCTCGCTGCGATGGCCAATCCCATGGACACGACCTCTGAGGAGGGGTGGTCTTTCTCCGGGGAAGAGGGAGGGAGAGAGAGAGAGAGAGACACACACACATAGATAGATAGATTGACGGGTCTATTGATTGACAGAAAGAAGAAATAACATAGATAAGTATATAGATCGATGCACAGCCGGACAGAGCGCTGTTTGTACTGAGAAGAGCTAGAAGCTTTAAGCAGACGCATACAAGAACAAGGAAGTAGGTAAATAGTTACCACGGTTTACAGATAAACACATGGACCTATCCGATTTACACGCATAGTCGTACTGGGTCGTCCCAGAGTTCTTAGAGAGTTTTTGCTTACAAGCCGACCTAAATGAATGTACACATTACATTACATTACATAGTAGGACCCCATTGGATTATACGGAGTGATGTAGTCTGTTTCTGTGTTCGGTGGCTTCTGCAACAGAGCCGACCGTGAAGAGGCTGCCTGCAAAGGGGTCTTGGATCGGAAGCGCGGGCCATTCGCTGAAAAGTGGTGGTCTCGCACGTCCGGCTCGGTCGCGGTCGCTGTCGTTCACAAGCCTTGAAACCTTGCTTGCACTTGCCTCAGCTCTGTTTGACAAGACGACGTAAGGTGTAGGCCCGTCCCGGAAGTAATTAGCGACTGCTTGAGGACTATTTTGCACACATGACACCAGAGATGGAGCCGGAATAGCCCGGCGGGATAACTGCAAATACAATAATAAAACGCTGTTGCGCGAAGCACTGGCTGGGGAGAGCAGCCAAGTGGCGTGAAGCTTGATACGAGTTGGCCGGTGCCTTGCAACCAAGCCATCTCAGATCATTGGAACCTGGGAGCCTTGACACGTTCGACATGCTGCCGGTGTGGCCGCTGCGACCCTTTGCATTCGCCTCAGTGGGCGTCGGGCAAGTTTTCCTCTGTCGTAGACGTAGAGGATTGTTTTCCACGGTTTCAGATGTGCAGTCGTTATCAATAGCAACAAAGACAAAGTCTGCAAGAGCTCGATTCACGTAGGCTAGGGTTTTTAATTCTTCGATGTAAATGCAAGCCTCAAGTGCTCGCGTCTTCAAGCCGGCGATGCAATGCTGTAGTTTTTGTCTTTGTTTTCGGGCCTAATGGCAGAGGGTTGAGGGAACACATCGTTGATTGAGGGTGATGACCGGTTGTTTGACCTTCAACGTCGGACGTAAAGTGTATGAGATCCCGGAACTTCAATCCAATTTTCGAAAGCAGCAACAACCCTGAAGCCACAGGCTCAGGCAAGAAAACCCTAAACCCCGCACGACGTACGAACCCGTCGTTCCTTATCCCCAGGGCTTCAACTCAAGGCCGAAAGGACAGTACATCCGAGCGTCCTAAAGCCGCATCGACCCCAAAAAGACAAGACACGCTTCAAAAATCTATCCTGCTTTGCGTCCTGGTTGGAGTTGACCGTCTGTGGGCTGACCTCGATCTCGCGTTCTGCCACACTCATCCAGGCTTCAGCCAGTCGGGCATCGCGTGCAGGACGCGCATGTTCTTGCAGGGACCTCGTGGAGCTTGTTTTGCATAGGGACCTTACCTTGACTGCGCACTCAAACCCCCGTTTGATTATACGGAGTGATGTAGTCTGTTTCTGTGTTCGGTGGCTTCTGCAACAGAGCCGACCGTGAAGAGGCTGCCTGCAAAGGGGTCTTGGATCGGAAGCGCGGGCCATTCGCTGAAAAGTGGTGGTCTCGCACGTCCGGCTCGGTCGCGGTCGCTGTCGTTCACAAGCTTTTTACACCTGCTTATACTTGCCTCTAGCTCCGTTTGACACGACGACGTAAGTTGACAGGTTCGACATGCTGCCGGTGTGGCGGCTACGACCCTTTGCACGCGCCTCAGTGGGCGTCGGGCAAGTTTTCGCTGTCGTGGCCGAGAAGAATAGTAGCAGTGATTTTGTGTTGGGGGTTTCCGGGCCTGGGAAAATAGGTCTGAGGGAGACGATGGTGATTTGAGGGGTGCTAACAACATCAAAAAGAAAGGAATACCCTGCTGTCACATGCACGTGATTATGATTGGAGACATACTCGTCAGGCTCGTGAAGAGGTCACGGAGATGCTTGCACTACGTGCAGCAATGCATGGTGTAGGGGGCTGGGGCAAGGCGGGTGGAATGAATTGTTTTCCTGGTGATGTCCTGCCTTTAGCTTTTACTTCTGGGAGAGTCAGCGACGCGTGGACTTGGCGCTTGCAGGAGGGTCAGCCGCCAGCTGCGGCGGGGCATATGGAACGAACCGTTACTGTTTTCCCGACGAAACTTCTTTACTGATGGGAGAGTTGGCCGAGTGTCGATAGAACGACTTGCTTTCTCGGATCGGTGAAAGTTGACCTGACACCTGTAGCCTTTACCAATGGGAGAGTGGGCGGCGTGTGGGCTTGGCGCTTGCATTGGGACAGCTGGCAGCAGAAATGGGCGGGTAGAATGAATGATTTCGCCAGCAAAAATTGAATCTATAGACCTTTAGCTTTTTTTGATGGGAGTGATAGCTGCGTGCGGACTTGGCGCATGCAAATGGCAGCCGGCAGCTGGGGCGGGCCGACTGGAGTGAACTGTTTTGCCGGCGAGGGTTGAAGTTTTAGGGTTTAGCCTTTTAATGATGGGCGAGTTGGCTGCGGCGCTTGCATGCGGGCAGCCGGCAACAGACATGGGGCGGGGCGGAATGACTTGTTTTCCCGGCAAGAACGGAACTGACACTTGTAGCCTCTACTGATGAGAGAGTTGGCTGCATGTGGACTTGGCGCTTGCATGGGGTTAGTAGCTGGGGCGGGGCGAGTGGAATGACTTGCTTGCTAGGCGAAAATTGAAGTCACAACTCCGTGTTTGCTGGTGGAGAGTTGGCGGCGTGTGGACTTGGCGCTTGCATGGGGACAGCTAGCAACAGAATGAGGCGGCAGGCGGGTAGATTGAATTGTGTTGCCGGTGAAAATTGAACTTCGACCATTGCGCTTTACGGGAGCGAAGGCTGCGTGTGGACTTGGCGCTTGCAGTGGGCAGCCGGCGGCTGGGCCAGGGCGGGTGGAATGAATTGTTTTACTTTATGACGGGTGAAATTGCACCTTCAGTGATTACTCATGAGGTAGTGTGTGGACTTGGCACTTTTTTTGGGTAACACCTTGGGCCGGGCCAGACTCACGGGAGGCATGTGGACTTGGCGCTTTTATACCGGGGGGGTAGCTGAAAGCTGGCGCGGAGCGGGTGGAAAAACTTGCTTACCGGCGGAAGTTGAAGTCGCCCCTTTAGCTACTACTGATGGGAGAGTTGCAGCAGCTGGGGCCGGGCGGGTGGAGTGAACGACCTAGTAGTCGCTTGCATCTGGTGGTGGGTGAGTATGAACTTGTTTCCCAAGTTTCCACTGAGGGAAGCGTTAGCCTACAGTCTTCACAGGTGCTTGCCGGGCGGGTGGGGGGCTTTGGAATGGATCAGGATGATCAGGATTTAAGGTTTCAGAGGGTTGCATTCAGACTGTCTGAATTCGTGACTTCTGCGCTGTGTTCAGGATGTGGTAGTGTTGGGGTTTGGGCAGTCTATAGTTCCAATTTCGGTTGATGATTTAGGGTTTCGGTTATTTCGGGTTTGAGGTTATTTCGGGTTTGAGGTAGATGGTCTCTGGATGGTGCTCTCTCTTGGGGTGCGGTCGTCGTTCTGGAATTTCTGGAGTGTTACGGCTGATGATCTAAATCCTATCATTACCCATAATAAGGAGCATACCATAATTCCCATAGTTTAGGGTCCTCAAGGTTATGCTCAGGATTTAGATCATCAACAGTATAGCGACTAGCTGGAGGCTCCAAGCAATTTCGTCTTATCGTTCTTGGCAATTTCCGGGATGGAGAGTGTTTGCAGGGCGTAGTCGGTTTTTTTCCCCGGAAGTCTTAAGATTCCCAGGGCATCCGCCGACATCTGGCGGTACCACTTCCGGAACAGAAGCCGTCTGGTGATGAGGCGCAGCACCGAGAGAGCTTCCCCGAGCCGCCCAATCAAAAACCAAAGCCGAAATGCGCAAGAAGTAGACATACAAGCCGTACAAGGAACCCTACTGATCGATGAAGCCAACTAGACCCTAAACCCTAAAAACTTACTGAGCTTACAGAACCCGAAAGGTATTTGCTACACTGCTACACTCTATCGCTGAGATGCCCTCTGGCTCCGACCGCGCCCGGGGCCCTGGAAAGCTTACTGTAGCAGGTAGTGGTTCTTAGGTACAGAACCGGAGGGGAGGGAGGGCGGGGGGTGGGCTGAAGCCTGGCAAGGATCAAAATGGCGGCAGCTTGCAATTTGCCAGGTTTCCGGTTGCGGGCCCTGCCCCCCTCCCCGCCCTGTGCGGAACATCAAAATGCCAGCCCCGCATGCAAGAACCAGGCCCCCACCCTTGCGGTTGGTTCTTGCGTGCGGNNGGGGCTGGCATTTTGATTTTCCGCAGGGGGGCAGGGCTGGGGATCCAGGGCGGTGGGCTCGCCCGCCATTGCGGTTGGTTTTCGTGTGCAGGCGAGGGAAGCTGGTAGCGGGGGGTGGAAGTGGGAGGGGGGTCTATGATTGGCATGCACGGCGGGAGGCGAGGAGGAGGGGAGGTGGGCGGGACGGGGCTGGCATTTTGATTTTCCGGATCCAAAAACCTGCAAGGATCAAAAACGCCAGAGAAAGCTTGGGGCGGCTGGC
>CAJNJA010010844.1:0-13978 GCA_905231915.1 Symbiodinium necroappetens | reverse complement strand
ACCCTAAATCCTAAATGCTGAACCCTAAACCCTAAAGCCACCAACTAGCACCATCCACGCAAAAAAACACACCGCAAGCCTCCAACGCCACCGAGACTCGTCTTGCCTTGCCATCGAAACACCCCAACTTCACCTTGAACAACCCTAAACCATAAGCCCGAAACCCCAAACCCTAAAGCCTAAATCCCAAGCCCGAAACCCACAACACCCCTCCCACGAGGCCATGCCGGGCACCTTCGCCGAGGCCTGCGGCAGGGTCTGAGTTGAGAGTTTGGGGCTGTCGAGTTTTCGGGGTTTCCGGATTTAGGGAACGAGGTCTGGGGGTTTATGCGTAGGTAGAAGTAGGGTTATGAGCGGGTTAGCTACAGTTGAAAGCAGTATAGGCCTTTCAGCGGGGTCACAGAAGACTTTGTTGATATCCACCGTAGGGACTGTCAGTGTCAGAAATGTGTGATTAGACGTGTTGACGGTAGAAGCAAACAAATCTTACACCTCAGGATCTTCCAAAGCCCCAGCTAATCCTGGCCCAGCGATCGGATTCGTTCTTGGCTTGGGTCTATACTGTAGTACAAGCAATATCTGTAATATAGTATACCTCCATAAAGCAGTACAATAAGATATAGTCATAATATAGTACAGTATAATCTAGTCTAGTTATAGAACAGTGTAGTGCTATTCTTCTTTGTTCCGCTTCTTTTGCCTTCAGCCGCATGGTTCAGGAAAGCTTCCTCCTTGTTCAACGTGGTTGACGGTATGTGTTAATTGAGGGTTCAATCAAATTCAAGGAAAGTGGCTTCGGGCGTCAGTCTTCAGCAAGCTAGCTGAAGGATCAGCGGCTTCTCAGCAGGGCCATTCGTGGGAGGAAAGAATTGAACGCTCAACTGCGAAGCCCTAAACCCTATGTTTCAAACCCAAAGCTATCCTAAGCTCTGAACCATCGAGGATGCAAACGACCTCCTAAGTTCTGTCCGCAATCCCTGAAGCCTTAAACTCCAAACCTTCACCCAAGCCCCAAAGCCTTCAACGCCAGCCGGGGAAGCTGCCTCGGAAAATCGCGGCCCGGGGGCGATCGGGGAAACGCGACTTGGCAAGATTCAGAGTTTGATCAGGGTGTTCAGAACTGTGGGCGGCTAGGGAGAGTCCAAGAAAGCTCCCGTCAAACCCGAAACCCTAAACCCATCCGTCAGAACGATCGCCCCGCCCCGCCACCGGCCCGCCAGCCGGCGCGGCCAAGGCGATCCCGGAGTTTGTGGGGTTTAGGGTTTTGGGGTCAGTGGTTTGCAGTTTGGAGTTTACAGAGGGACGACTCCTCTTGGACACATGTTGCCATGTTGCTGTCAGAATCATGGGCTGCTGAGTCGCTTTTGGAATAAAATGTGCTAAGGCAAGTTCGGAAGTTTCACAGCACCTACTCCTGCTTCCACGACCCGCCATTCCGCAAGTTTGTCTGTTTAGTCCGCCTCCATGAACTGTTAATTTTTGCTTTTTCTATCTCTATCTTGATCGGGCTGCCCAGTATTTGATGTTCTGATCCCTTTTATTCTCCCCCAGCCGTGGTTTGGGAAGATTTGCCTTACTGCCACCCAAAACTCCTTAAAGCAGTTTGCTTTAGAGAGACCGGGCGGTTTAGGTCATTTGGGTCGCTCTGTAGCTGGATAGCATCTTCAGCTGCCTCCCGTGCGCTGCACTGGGGTTGGAAGGTTTAGGAATCTTCCGGCTCTTCGGAATGCGTTGTTTGAAAACGTCGGGCTGAACTCTACCCGAAACTGTAACTGTAGAACCCAGTTTCAAACGACGCTGAATCTAAACCCAAAACCCTATACCGGAAAAGACTGCAAGCTGTGAGAGTTGACGCCTTCAACAAAAAGTCCCCATAAGCCTCAAGTCTTAAACGCCCTTAAAACTGACAGGTGAACGACATCGCCATCATCTTCATGGCGAAAGTCTCAGAGGGTAGTTTTACGTATTTTTTTGGCAACTACATGTCAGGGTTTAGGGTGTAGGGCATCATCACACCTCAGAATACTGAAGCCTGCACGTCCTCAACGGTCACTGTTGTACCTGTTAAGTTAAGGCACCAGTGCAAAGGATGATGCAACGGAGCACGCCACTCCTCATGAGCGACTCTTGTGATCAGCAAGATATTTCTTGTAAGTCCTATAAGTTAATAAGAACCTCGCAAGAGACTCCACAATCCTGGTTCCGATGCTCCCAATTGCAATCCCCCAGGGCCCACAACACAATTCCAGATGTGTGCCTGCACTGTTGCTTCCAGGCAATCGCGGTGGCCCGTGGCCCCAGCGAGGGCTGGGGAGCTTGCGAGGAGAGCTGCAATGTTAATGTAAGTGTTCTCGAAGTCGTTTCGGCATTGCGGCCGCGGGGCTGGAGGACTGCTTCTGGGTTTGGAGCTATAGTTCTGTGGAGGAAGGCTGACTTCGAACAGCTAGAAGTTGCAAGCGAGCTTAAGATGAGTACAAAGGTCAGACCGATGGTATCCATGCTGCATTGGCTAAGCTCCGTGGATGCCAGAGTGGTACTAACAAAGGACCGTCAAACAGTAGTCGCAACGGCCGTAGTACTAGCAAAAAGCTTCAAGTAGTAGTCGCATTTGGTAGCACCACCTTACACAAGGTTGATAGCACTGTCGGCACTGGCATGGCAGTGGAGCAAGAACCACAAGCAGCAACAACAGTGACAAGGGAGTGAGACACGCAATGCTTGCAGTAGTTGAACTTGTCGCAATGGTGGCGATGTTTGTTGGAAATGCCAATCGCATCAGCTGAATGACATTGTTGGTGGAGTACGAAAAGCCGTAGTACAGGGACAGCAGCAAGCCGTCACGCTTCGAATCGGCAGACGCACAACGAGAACAGCAGCAACAACAGGTGCCGTACTAGGAACAAGATGAATAGTCATGGCAGGCTGAAATATAACGCGCCCTAGCTCCTGCATAAATTGGTCCAAGTTACCAAACTGCTAAACCACCGGAGCTGTGTGCTGGGGTGCTGAAGTGTGTATATGCATACAATATAGCAATGGACTAGTAGCTAGCAGAGAATGTCACGGTGATGGCCATAGTGGCCATCAGAGTTGAAACGACAAGAAGCAGCACTGACAACACAGTACTGATATGATGAAGTACGAATTGAAGCACCCAGGCATTTTTTCAACCGCAATCCGTAAGCCCTGACACCAACCGGTTCAACTTCGACTCAAGCTCACGAAACCCTCAATGCTTGTCCAAGGCCGTGACGGCGGGCAGGGGGGAGGGGCCTGATTTCCCAATATCAGCCGAAGGCGATCCCGGAGTTTTTGGGTTGAATCTCTTATTCTTGAACAAACGGTCCATGAACTTTGGGCCAACGTCTGGCCTAAAGGCAAGGGGCGCAGATGATGACCAACTGTTTCCCTGAGTTTCGCTGCTCAAAGTCATGTATCAGGAGCACCTGGTTAGTTAACTGAGCCATGCGGCTTGTGCGCATGTCTCTCCCCGCGTGAGGTTGGTTTCTTGTTTTGCTTGGACTCGCTGCTTGCCGCCCTTAGGGATTGGAAAGAGCACCGGGTCTGCACATGACGAGTTCGCCAGCCAGGCTTGTCCGAAATGTTTGGAGAAGTGCAAAGCACAAACTGGTGCGAAGGCTAGCGACGCTGCTGCCGCAGGTCAGATCAACAGAATCTGTCTCTCCACGGGGTTCGTTGCCAGCTTCTGCCAGGTTCCGAGATGCTCTTGCAGCAATCCTCCTAACATGCGAGCTTCGTGTGGGGCGATATTTTCACAAGTGGAGTGCTGCGGCTCCACAACAGCAGTCAAGGCGACGCCGGGATTTGCTACCTTTGCCCAGGCTTGCAGGCTGGCCAGCTCAAGTCGACACGCAGCAGCTGTCCCAGACGGTTTGTTTGGAAATCAGCAACATCTGCATTTCGGGACTGAACTGCTTGCACGGTGGTTTGAAAGAGCCTGACGTGTCTGCTCTTGGCACCTGGACCCCTACTAAAGCACAGGCTTCTGCACATCGCCATGTTTGCTCCCGGGTTGTGAGTTTCTTGAGTGATTTGGACAGTCACTTCGGAAACAGCCTGCCGTGGCGCAACGCTTTTCAGTGCAATGAGGGCGCTACTGCGGCTTTCGAGGAGTTGCGCAGCGAAGCGGTGGATCTGCCAGGTGTGGCGGGAACGTGCAATACTTCTGCCGTTGTGCCGGAGGAGATGCAGGCCGTCATCTCTGATGTCGAGAGAATCTTCCCGGCTGGATTGCAGGTCAAGGAGCCCGAGCCCCACCTTAGTTCTCAGCAGCGTCAGCAATATGTTTTGCTCACCATCCGTGAGCTCAGATGTGGCAAGTTGCGTTTGCGCACTGCTGTGCAAGGCATGGGTGGAGTCTTTGCTGTCGGTAAGACCTCTGGTCGACAGCGAAAGGTCTGGGATGGCTCTTGTGTGTCTTGCCGTGCTTCTCGGCCTCCGAAGCCCTGCAGACTGGCAAACCCAGCATCTTTTCTGGATTTGGAGATTGAGCCCGGCAGCGACGTCTTCTTTTCCAAGCGTGATGCTTCTACCTTTTTTGATGCATTGCAGGCCCCGGCTGAGTTGCAGGGCTGGTTTGCCCAGCCACCCGTCCACGTGGACGAGTTGCTGGCGGCTGGCCTCAGCATGGAAGATGTGCTTAGGTGTTGCGATGATAGGCCCCCTACGGTCACCGGCGATACGAAGCTTTTTCCGGTGCACACTGTGTGGCCAATGGGCTTTTCGTGGTCTTCTGCGGTGGCGCAGGAGACAACCTTAGCATTGTGCCGCCGGGCTGGGATTGAAGAGTGCAGCGTGCTGTCACTCGACCATGCTTTGCCAGCCTGCTTCGATGAGGCCTGCTTCGTTGCGACTGATGACACTGTTCTGGTGCACAAGCGAAAGGACAAGGGGGCCTCCACTTTGATACGGCTCGACCAGGCTTTTGAAGACTGTGGTGTTCCCAGAAACCGCAAGAAGGATGTGACACTCGAGAGCCAGGTCACGGCGCTTGGCTGTGATCTGACATCTCGTCCTGCAATGGCTCGTCCGAACAAGGCTAAGTTGGGACAAGCAATTTGCTCCACACTGGACCTCCTTGACACTGGAGTGGCTACACCCGAGGGTTTCCATTCGCTCTTGGGCGTGTGGGAATGGTTCTCTCTGCTGCAGCGGCCCTTCTTCAGCATTTACGATGCAGTTTTTGGCTTCGTCCGGCGTGAGCCCAGCCGCCAGAAACAGGTGGTTCCTAGCAACGTCATGGACGAGATCTTGCTCACTCTGGTTCTTTCTCCTTTGTTCTGCACGTCCTTGGATAGGGAGCCGCTGCAGTTCCTTACTGCTGCAGATGCAGCTCCGCAGTACGGCTTTGGAGTTTCGGTTTGCTGTTGCAGTGCCACCGAAGCGGGTAACGTTTGCAGATTGGCTGAAAGGCGAGGCGACTACGTTAGACTTACGCCTGGACCTGAGGATCCTCCTGAAGTAGGCAGGCTGGGGCAACCACATCGCCTTCGCTTTAGCCAGGCGGATTTTGTGACTGTCATGTCTTGCAAGGCTAAGGGGCAGGCACATTCTGGTGTGCTGGAGGCACACGCGTATCTGCTGTCTTTGAAGTGGATCGCACGCAAAGCTGCAAACCATCATCACAAAGCTGCTCTGCTTCTGGACGCGAAAGTTGTTGTTGGAGCTGCTTCCAAAGGAAGGAGCTCTGCTCGTGCACTACGTACTGTGCTCACGGCTGCGGCCGCAACGACACTGGCAGCAGACCTGCTGCCCAGAATCGTTTACATTCCGAGCGAAAGCAACCCAGCTGACGGCCCATCCCGAGGCAAGAGGCCCTTTGGAGCCAGACCTCTTCGCAATGGCTTTGGCAAACGCTGCAGCCAAAAGCAACTGGAAGTTCGGGTTGGTTCGTTGGTTCGGCTTGCAAAGCTGTCAAAGACTTGATGAAGCTTTGAGTTGTTTCACCATGTATGTCATTGCCGCTGGCACTCTGCCACATGGGACCGGGCAATTTGCGAGTGTATCGCAGTACAGTGACTGCGGTCCATCTTCGACGGCCTGTGGGGAGAAGGCTGTTGCTGTCTCATCTGGCGTGGGCTCCCACGACCTGCTCCCACTCGTGAAGAATTTTCTGTGAGCTGTGCTGTCATTGCTTCGGGCGGCGTGTTTTCTGATACACGCCAGTGCGGGGTGAGTGGCTCTTCCTGACATGGTGCTGCTTCTTCGGTGCAGCTCGGGCCTGTCATGAATGCAAGTCTCTAACCTGCAGTGGCATTGACAAACGGCTTCTGTGCATGCTCATTTTCGTCAGGGCCTCAGCGGAGAGTTGCAGGTCAAGAATGAATCTCTTATTCTTGAACAAACGGTCCATGAACTTTGGGCCAACGTCTGGCCTAAAGGCAAGGGGCGCAGATGATGACCAACTGTTTCCCTGAGTTTGGCTGCTCAAAGTCATGTATCAGGAGCACCTGGTTAGTTAACTGAGCCATGCGGCTTGTGCGCCCCACCGCGCCCGCCCTTTTTTGTTGTATAGTGGCTCTTACTGACATGGTGCTGCTTTTTGGGCTTAGCGTTTAGGGTTCAGGGGTTTGCAGTTGGAAGTTGATGCTTCGACGTGTGCTCTTTCTTCAGGCTTCGGGTCAGCTTCTAAACGTTTGAACTCTTGTAGTCACAACAGTCCTTTCACCCGCACAGCTCGCCCATGGCTGGTGGCAAGTGGTGACACAGGGATGTGGTGACCTCGTGTGTGCTCTCAATGTGCAACGCATGCATGCATGACTGTCGTCGCACACGCAGCTAGCCCATCATATCCGAATGTTTTGTAAAGCTCCAGAATCCTTAGATCCGCGGCTGCACAGCTCTGCGATGGCAGATGGTAAGGCACAAAGACACGTAGTGAGCATGTGTGTGCCTTCCGATGCAGGCCGAACACCTTGATGTCCGTCTTTTGAGAACACGTTGCGGCAACTTCATTATTCAATCCCCTTGTTTTGCTCAATCACTGCAACGCCGGAGCCCTTAGTCTTAATTAAACCCCAGACAGAGCAAACCTCGCGGCCTGAACCCGAAACCTCGAACTTTACATATTGCAAGCTTCCTCAATCCGCACATTTTTAAGCTTTATGTACAAGTTCGACATCCTCAGGTCGTGTCTTCTGATGGAACTTGCCAGCGCCGCGAGAGAGCGAGATGGCGAGAAAAAATAGGCGATGCCGTCGGTCGTGATGGTTTTGCTTCTTACCACAAGACCGCTGGCAGGAAGAACTACCATCGAGAAGCCCAAAAGGAAATGAAACTTCACAAGCATACCTTGGGGCCGGTCGGCAGCACGGCGGTCGGAGGGGGGGTGGTAGTCAACTGAAGTGCACCCTTGCGAATCAGAGGGGAGGCAAGGGGTCCGTATGCGAACCTTTTGACCACTTCGGCCAGGCCGAGGCGAACTTCGGGGTCGAAGGCGTTTCGGAACGAAAGATTTCAGCGCGAGTTTTCGCAGAATCAATCAAAACACCGTCATGCGTTTCATGTCCCAGTGCATTTCTACTGCTGATTATGAGGGCTGTGGGTTCGGAAACGATTTTTCGTGCCTAGAGAACAAGCCGTTTATCAAGTCTGCAGTGGTATTCTCTGTAATTGAGGATGACTGGATCTCTTAGGTTACGCCCACTGCATGGTGCTTGTGGCCAGAAGATGCGTGCGTGGAGCATTCTTATTCGTTGCATGATTTCATGGGCAACGCATGGTGACAAATGCCTGCACACCACAAAAGCAGGACGACATTTCTTGGAATCCTGGAACTTGAGCTAGACGAGTTGACCGGCAGCCTTCTCTTTTCGGAGTTTCGGAGTCTGATGTTTGCATTTTCCTGTTCACTTGCGGAATTCGCTGAAAATCGCTTTACTGCCGCATGGCTCAAGAAAACACGTCTTGAGTAAAAGCTTTGGAGATCTTTGGATCAGCTAATGTTGATCATGCAGCTCATTGCCATTCTACAAGAATTTTTTCACGATTTCGGCCACTTTTCGAAGCTTGAATTGTGATACAGTACAACTAGAGGAGGTACTTCAAAGGAGCCCTGATGTAAAACTCCTGCACGAGGGGCGGATCTGCCTGAGCTGAAGCAAACTTGAAAGTTCCATGATGTCAAGATCCCCATGCGTCTCTCTAGGAAGCCAACCCCAGTTCAATATAACAACCAGCGTGACATCTTTTTTATCCGCAAAGAAACAAATACATATATTTATATCTTTATATAGACAGAAAGAGATCTATTGAGTAGCAGCACCACCGCGCCACGGCTGATGGCCGTACCGCCATGTTTGTCGCCCAGCAACACCCAGCAACAACTTTCCACCACGGGGTCTCTCTGCCTGCTCAGATCCGCAGTTTTTCTTCCGTCGCCATCTTGCAAGTGCGGCTAAGCGGCTGAGGTTTTGGCCCCCCGGACTTTCCAGACTTGGTCCTGGGCAGAAGTGGTGAGGAGATCTGTGAGGCTGGGAGCTCTTTGACCTTTTCCTACCACGGCATCCTTTCCTTTGAGTGCCTGCCTTCTGACAGTTTCATAAAAATTGGGCCTTGAGTTGAAGTTTCCTGGGTCGATCGTCTAAGCACCTGCAGAGCCTCTCTTCCATCGGGGGGTCTAGGGGTTTAGGGGGGAAAGGGCTTAGGCTTAGGGGTTTAGGGTTTAGGGATTTAGAGTTTAGGGGTTTAGGGTGTAGGGGTTTAGGGTTTAGGGTTTAGCCTTAAACCCAAACCGTTTTTGGCTTTTGCTGGGAGGAGCCGGCCTGCTGCTCCCTGGCCTCGAGCTGAGCACGATGTCTCAGAGCCTCAAAGGTTTAGAGTTTAGGGTTTAGGGTTAGGTAACAGGGCTCCGGTCATCAGGTTTGGCGATTTTTCACTTCTCTTTGATACAGTGGGGGTGGTCAAGAGTCTAAGAGCTTGAGTTGTGTCCTCACCTTCCTTCGAGGTGCCGCCACAAGCGCAGCCGCGCCGGAGGTCTCCAACCCTTTGCGACGGCATGATGTAGAATCACTCCAGAATCTCCAGATGTGCTACGAGGGTTGAACATCTTGGTCTGTGGTTGCATCCCTTCCCCCCAAGAAGAAGAGGTGATAGTTTGGGCTCACGGCACTGGGACAGTTTTCTGTTCATCTTGCGGAGATGTTTGGAACTTCACCAGTGACCAGGTGAAGGTTCCGGCAACGTTCTGCTCGCCAGTCCGGATCCCGAGAGTTCCCGGCACTGACACGCCGAGTCTAGCCTCGAAGCTAGCAGCTCGCTGGCGGGTTCCCACGTACCGAGAGGGCGTTGTTAAGAAGAACTTGGGATCAGGTAAGCTGACGCCGTAAGCACGCATCAGGCACGCATACCATGCATACGGGAGCCGAGCATTAACATGCCTCTTCAAGCCTTCGCCTGCACAGATGTGTATGCATGTGGCGATGTTCACTCCATATCCGACATCGACCCACCCATTCCAAACACAAGTTCATCCTGCAAGATCTGCAAGGACAATCTACAAGATCACTTGGCATCTTCTGCCGCAGCCTTATTCGCTGTAACGCCGAACGCCGAACACGAGCATTGCCGTGGATGCCGATTTCCAACAACAAAAGGATGTACACATCGGGAACCTATTCCGATACTTCAGTAGACAGTTAAATAGGTTTGGTTGTCCCATTCCGTGGCTTTCTGTCAGTTGGATTTCAGAACCGGTCGTTGTGTCGTCGGTACCCTGACATTGGGCTCAAGAGTCCTGGCTCCCACAAGTAGACACTTGTGTCGAGCTATCGTGGCTGCTGACGTGGCTGTGCTGCGAACATGCACCAGCTTTTAACTGGCATTTGACAGCTAGCGGGACTCCCACGGTATGCCTACTGATGCGATGCAGGCGCAACACAAGGTTTGAGAACCGATTCGTTATCTTTACTACTTTGCAAGCATCGGCCTGGCTGCTGGCGACGAGCGATGCCAAGTTCAGAGGACTCAGAACCTACACCTCCAGAGGGCTGATTGTCAAACTTCTTGGGTCGCACCCTTGGAAAGTGTCCAAGTTTGGGCGCGTACTGGCCGAAACCCACGGCCTTAAGCCCTAGTTTGGAGCCATGCGCATCACCAAGCTGAGATGATACACCCGTAACTTAACTGTACCTGTACGGCGGATCCAATGATGGAAGCCCTTCTTTGGGATGTGTTTCGGGTGTTGCGTGGATCATCTTAGGTTTCTACCTATAGTCTCCATTGTAGTTCCTTTTTTTGGTTTAACCAATTATATATTATGGATCCTAAAAGGTAGCCCCCAAAAAGGAACTACAATGGAGGCTATAGGTAGAGCTTCTTTCCGGGGGTTTCTGAACGCCCCCAGGACTTCCCCCCTCTGGGCGGCTTCCCGCCGCTGGGACCCGTCTCGAAGTCCAAAGCCAAGGGCGCAGGGAAAAGCAAGGCCTGGCTCGGAGTTGAGGCTTGTGAGGGTTTGGGATTTAGGGTTTTTGGGGTTTTAGGGTTTTTGGGTTTTTGGGGTTTTAGGGTTTTGGGGTTTTTTGGGTTTTAGGGTTTTTGGGTTTTTGGGGTTTAGGGTTGTGAGGGGAGTCTTCTTCTCGACTGAATCCCAAGTGGAACAGACCTTAGCCGAGAACTGAGCCCTAAACTTTGGGAAGAAGATCTCAAACGCACCATCTTCAGACCCCAAAAAGCCTTGAAAAGGCTAAAACCTAAACCCTAACCCCTAACCTTTAAACCCTATTGAGCCCTATTGGGAGTGTTGAAACCCTAAACCCTAACCCCTAAACCCTAAACCTGAAACCCCAAATCCTAAACCCTAAACCCTAAACCCTGACCCCTAAACCCTAAACCCTAAACCCACAAGGGAACTCAATGTAGTTCTGAACACGTTTGAGGCTTGTATGAAAGATACAAGCCTACTTGCCACACATGGGGATGAGCATGGAGGGGTATTCTTTAGTTGTTAGGTTTTCCTAGCTTGTTTGTTCGGCTTCTTGGACTTGCACATCCCTGTCACCGCTGTTGGAGTAGTCGCAGAAATCCGCCTGAGAATAGTCGTAGAACTCGTCTTCTGGATAGGCAGCTCACCCCAATACCTGCCTCTATCCTGATTGCTTGGTTAGTCTTATTGCTAGTTGACTTTAGTGAGCTGGCTGTCCTGTTGTAGTTTCGGGGACCCCTGTTTCGGAGCTTTTACGGTAAGGGTTTTAGATCGCTGGTTTTTGGATGTTGGTCTATACAGCTGGGGGTCCTTGCTTCCTGTCTCACGCCGACCACGTACCATTGACCTCGCCTGGCATGTCCGAGTTGTGAGAGCGTAAACCCACAAGGGAGGGAACAAAAACCCGAAACCCACGGTTTGACGAGCCTCCAAAAGGCGCCGGCGCCCTCGGAGCCCCCGCCTGGGGAGCTCTCGCAGGCCCTTTGTTTCTAGGACATTTTTCACGGTTTAGGGGTTTTGGGGGTTTGGGGGTTCAGGGTTTAGGGTTCTTAGCGTTCTTAGGGTTTTTAGGGGTTTTTAGGGTTTTTTTAGGTGTTTTTTGGGTTTGGGGTTTAGGGTAGTTGCCGTTATAGGAGCCTTATAGAAGGTTATTTTCTGCCTTTTATAGAAGCCTTATAGATCTTATAGAAGCCCTATACACCCTAAACTCCCCTCCTGTAGTTTCCTTTTAACTTGAATGGACTCCTCCCATAATGACACAACCTTTTTGGCATACTAGGGATGTCCATATGTTACCAACGGTATTTTGGAGGCAGATTCAACAAGCTGTAATAATCGAGCAGGGGGTTGCCAGATCCCATCGTATGCCCTTATTGTCCTACTTATGGAGATCTGCAAGGCGATGTGTAAGTGACCAACCATGTAGTAGAGCAGGAGTCACGCACGCCAAGTGTTGGTGTTGATTGTGCTTGTAGCTGTTGCCTCATTCGTTTCGCTGTTTCGCATATGTCTACGCCCCGAACCTTTCGCCGCTTCTTGGATCATTGTACCCTAAACCCTAAACCCTAAACCCTAAACCCCTAAATCCCCTATAAACCCCTTAAAGGAACCCTTATAGATCCCTTTAAAGGCACCCCTAAATCCCCAAGGTTGCGAGTTCGTACCGCCATCCCTGCCTCGCAGAGCCAAGAAGCCGCCTCACAGCCTTGGTTGCCCAAGCCCCAAGCTTTCCAAGCCGTTTCACCCTGAACTCAAAACCCAAAACCCTAAGCCCTGAACCCTAAACCCTAAACCCTAAACCCTAAAAGCCCTAAACCCTAAAAGCCCAAAAACCCTAAACCCTAAACCCAAAACCCTAAACCCTAAACCCTGAACCCGAAAAGCCCTAAACCCTGAACCCTTACTAAACCCAAAACCCTGAACCCTAAACCCTAAAAGCCCTAAACCCAAAGCCCTAAAAGCCCTAAACCCTAAACCCTGAACCCAAAACCTTAAACCCTGAACCCTAAACCCCAAACCCAAAACCCAAAAACCCTGAAACCTAAACCCAAAAACCCAAAAACCCTAAACCCTAAGAACCCCAAATCAAGATCGGTGCCAGGCCGCCCCGCCGAAGAAAGCTCCGGCACCGCCTCCGAAGAAAGCCAGCTCTCCGGGCTTTTGATTTTGTCCCCGAACTCTAAGGGTTTTTAGGGTTTTGGGGTTTTAGGGTTTTAGGGTTTTAGGGCTTTAAGGGTTTTAAGGGTTTAGGGCTTTAGGGGTTTTAGGGTTTAAGGTTTTAGGGTTTTAGGGTTTTAAGGGTTTCAGGGTTTTAGGGGTTTAGGATTTAGGGTTTAGGGTTCAGGGTTTAGGGTTTTAGGGTTTAGGGTTTATGGCAGAGTCTGGGTTCAAAAAGAAAGGGTTTAGGGTTTAAGGGTGCAGGGGTCGTTTCATAAGGGCTTGACATCGAAAATCAATGCGTTGTAAAAGGGGTTTCATTTTGTAAGGCCTTTGGCATCGAAATTAA
Organism: Symbiodinium necroappetens; assembly: GCA_905231915.1. Taxonomy (NCBI): domain Eukaryota; class Dinophyceae; order Suessiales; family Symbiodiniaceae; genus Symbiodinium; species Symbiodinium necroappetens. The sequence goes on along the minus strand of CAJNJA010010844.1, from coordinate 1,031 downwards.
ATGCGGTGTAAAAGGGGTTTTGCAAGGCTTTGTAGTTCCTAAAGTCCCTAAAAGAAGCATCGGCGGGTCTTTGGATAATCCTGCCCTCTTCAATTCCTTCAGGCGAGGCCCTTCCAGAAGGCTAAATAAGCTTGAGCACAAAAACGGAGTCTGAAAGAGTAGAGTAGGTGCTTACCGAAACAGAATGCGTGAATTGAAATCCAAAGCGAATTAAAGTACAATCAACAACTGAATTTCAACACCCGCTTCATTATGAGATGCTGACCTGTCTGGAATGGATCGCCCCTCTAAAGCCACTCGTCTTCTTCTACTTATTCAAGACATTCACTGAAAAGACCCCGCCACATACGTTACAAAAGGAAATGAAAAAGAGGATACAGGAGGTAAAGGAGCAAGCAGCGTAAAAAAAGAGAATCAGGCCGAGAGCCGAAGGAAATAGGGGAAGGAAGAACGACCGAACGAAGTTAGGAAAGCGAGTGTCGTCATGTGCGCGGGAGGAAGAGAGAGAGCCAGAGAGAGAGATTATTGCCATTCTTGGTGCGACTGGCGTTGTTATTCTGAGTTCAAGGACACTTGTTCGTACGTGCCTAGTTCCATTACTACACTTATCGCGTTGTTGTTATTGTTGTTCCAGAAAGCTGTTACTATAACAACAGTGTAGCCACTGCTATTCTTTTTTTGATGTCTAGCACTCTAGGCTTTTTTGTGCTCAGAAATAGCTCATTTCTGATTCTCTTGCTTGCCGATTCCCAGCTGATGCAGCTCCGAGCCTGGGTGTAAGTTATGTGGCTACGTTGAGTCTTTATTATTCTCAGTTGTCGCTTTTGTTTTGGATATTCGGACGGCTATGATTATTATGCTTTTTCCTATCAGTACCTTTTTGATCAGCGTACCTCCACGACGACGACGGCTGCTACTGCTATTGTTACTCCTACTTCTACCACGACGACCATTACTGCCATTATCATGAATATTACTACTACGACGACGACGACGGCGGCGACGACGACGACTACTACTACAACCACGAC
>CAJNJA010010843.1:0-13978 GCA_905231915.1 Symbiodinium necroappetens | reverse complement strand
GGTTTAGGGTTTAAGGGTTTAGGTAGTTAAGTGGGCTTTACTTCAGGGTTTTAGGGGTTTAGGTAGTTAAGTGGGCTTGCTAAACCCTTGTATCGGACCTCCCAAACCCAAGGCCCTTATAAACTAAACCTAAACCCCTAAACCCCTAAACCCTGAGCCCTAAACCCTAAACCCCTAAATCCTAAAACACAAGCCTTTTATGAACCCTAAACCTAAGACTCCTACACTCGCCAGGAGCCTGTCAGCTCGAGCATGATCGCCACCAGAGAGATCGTGACCCGGCAAACCTGGGCGCAAAAGCAGCGGAGCAGCGGTTTAGGGTTTAGGGACTAGGGTTTATAAAGGGATTAGGGTTTAGGGTTTAGGGATTAGGGTTCAGGGTTTAGGGTTATAGGGATTAGGGTTTAGGGTGATTAGGGTTTAGACAGAGAGAATCGAAAGGCTTTAAAGTTGGAAGCTTAGGGCTTTGAAGATGTAAGCGAAACAGAACCCACGCCAACCGAATCCCAAACCCTGGCCTCAAATCTCAGAGCCTAACGATTTAGGCGTTGAGCCACGCGGGGTAAGTCGCTTACACTCGAGTTTTAAAAAAAAACATGTAACCAAAACGAGACCCCGAAGCTGGCCAAAGACAACAGACCAGTAACAACAGGACTCGCAATCAAAGAAAGTGGTACCCCCAACCCAAACCCCCTAACTCAAACCCTTCAGCCCTTTACTCTACTAAGCCCCCCAAACGCAGAGCCGAAAGGTCATCGCTAAACCCTAAACCCTAAACTCTAAACCCCTAAACCCCAATCCCTATGGCCTAGCCTCAAAATGCTTGACCGGTGGCGCCGCCGAGGACTGCAGCAGCCCCGACCATCGCGTACCTGTTGAGGACTGGAGATTCGGTATAGGGTTTAGGGTTCAGGGATTAAGTTTAATGTAGAGGCCTCAACAATTAGAATAGGGTTTTGGGGCCCATTATACGATAATCATAGTAAGGCCCCCCCCCAAAAAAAAATAATAATAATGTAGTATTGGTAATCATTTAGGCCCTACATTAGGTAGGGTTTAGGGCTTAGGGGTTCAGGGTTTAGGGCCTCCGGTTCGGTATGTGGCGTAGTTGACTGAGAGTTCTAGACAGCCAAATACGGGCTTAGGGGTTTAGGGTTTACGGTTCGGGGTTTAGGGTGTGTAGACAGTGTGCGCGCGGTGGGTGCGCCTTTTACTTTAGGAATCGGGGCGCACCCACTAATCGCGCGCTTGCGTCAGCATGTAGTCCCGCCCCAACCACCCCATATTCTCAATTAGGGTTTAGGGTTCACCCCCCAACCCCCCTCAAGGGGGGGCTTTCTTGCTCTCTGCTTCCCCTCGCAGCTCTGCAGAAAATGTGCGTTCCACAGCAAAACGGAGCTGAGATGGATTACTGCCGGGTTGGGGGTCCTCGCGGCCTGTGCCGGCCGCTCACCTCTCGCACCCTGTCAGGGTTACTCGAAAGCAGAGCAAAGCAGCACGACTTTTCGAGAAGAGATTGTGGCCCTTTGCGAAGACGGCAGGGCAGGCCAGGACAGCGCGGAGGAATTTGAAGGCCCCGGTCCCCGAAATCTGCCAGCCTGCGGCCCTAGACCCCTGCGTGGAGGCGCGGGGGCCAGATCCTGGTGGAAATTGGCGGTGTCGCGCCCTCGGAAGCAAGCCCGAAAGAAAGACCAAAAACCTTACCCTAAAATCGAACAGCGCTCAAACCTAGAAACCAAATCCCGAAGATGTCAGCAAATAAATCCTTGACGTGCAAGGTGCTCTCCATTAGGATCCCTATACTCATAATTGTCACGCGAAAGGCATTCACTGAATTAGTCAGGGATCTACATTAGCTGTTCCGATTTCGAGCTGGGGCTGCCTTGGGGCAAGGAGGTTGCGCTGGTCGTTTGGAGGGCGTCGGGGGTCCTAAACCCTAAACCCCAAACCCTGAACCCCTAAACCCTACACCCCTAAACGCTAAACCCCTAAATGCTAAAATCCTAGGCCCTAAACCCTAACCTTAAACCTTCGATCGTTGTTACGGTTTCGGAGCCCAGGAGCGCTACGACGCGAGGCTCATCCACATCCGGATCGACACGATCTGGACAACCCGACATCGCCGACATGAGAGTCTTCTTCCAGGTCTACGTGTATGTAGGTGTATTTATATATATATATATATATGTGTGTGTGTATGCAAATGTGTGTATGTATGTATGTATGTATGTATGTATGTATGTATGTATGTATGTAAGTATGTATGTATGTATGTATGTATGTATGTGTATATATATATATGTATGTATGTATGAGAATGAAAGTATGCATACCTATCCATGTGTATATAGATGTATATGAGTACACCGTGTACGATATAGAGACATAGTTTCCTTACAACCCTAAACCACCAAACTCCTAAACCCTAAATCCTAAACCCCCCCCCCCGACTCTAGACGCTCAACCCTAAACCAAAGTGCGTTTCACATCTCCTGAGGTCGCTACACCCCCGGCTCCACAGTGCGAGGGAAGAGCTGCTGCTCGTGATTTGCTGCCTGCGCGGCTTTTTTGCGACGGGCGAGGGAACGTAGGGCTGGGGGTTTAGGGTTTGGAGTTTAAATTAGAGTTTAAGGTTTAGGGCAGCAAATAGAAAAATACCTGAATATGCCTACGATCTATGTGTATGTCCGTTAGTTTGTTTCTGTATGTCAGTAAGTCTGTATGTATGTCGGTCTGTATGTATCTGTGTATATACGTACGTATGTTTGCATGCATGTATGTATGGTATGTATGTATACAAGTATGCACAGAACATGTATGCGGTGTGTAAATACAACACAAATGCATGTCATGTACTCTACACATCAGAGATAACTTTAGAAAACATAATCCAATATGCAATGCAATATGCTGGACTACAGTGAAACACACAAGGCAATGTCGTGCGGAGCAAAAGCCACTCCAAACCCAGTAGCTTCAGGACGACAAAGTCCCACAAAAAGGATGGTCACAGCTGGCATGCAGAGGAGGAGGGGAAGAGATTGGCCCGAAGGGAATCCACCCCCTTATTTCAAGCCCTAAACCCTAAACCCTGAACCCTAAGCCCACCTGCATGAGCACCCCCACCAGCCGCCCAAGCGCCGCGCCAGTAAACAGCGAGGGCACGAAAAGACCTGCGAAGCTGGGAATAAAAGGGTCGGCGGCTTTGAAACCCTCCGGGATCAAGGATTAGGGATGAGTGGAGTAGGGCTCACGGGTTTTATTGGGTTTTGGGGGAGTTTAGGGTTTAGGGATTTTGGGTTTTGGGGTGTGGGGTTTGGGGCTTGAGAGCTGTTAACCTTCATGCCTCGCGGTTTGGGGCTTGAGAGCTGTTAACCTTCATGCCTCGCAGCGTTTGCGGCGCCTCTCCTTTTCAGAGTCTAAATAACTCTAAGGCAGGATTCAGGGCTTCGGATTTAGGGTTTCGGTTTCGGGTTTCGGGTTTGGGGTTTCGGGTTTCGGGTTTTGGGTTTCGGGTTTCGGGTTGGCGGGCTTAGGGGTTCAAAGCTTCCAAGTGAAGACCCTGCCTGCGGGGCAAGGAACGCCAAACGTCAGGATTGTCCTGAGTCAATTGTGAGTATTTGCTTCCGGGTCTAGGGTTTAGGGTCTAGGGTTTAGCGTTGTGACATAGAATGAGAGGGAGATCGCACACATTGAGCCCAAGTTTACATGCACAGGCCAAAAATGAAAGAGTCCCAATAGCACCCCCTTGATGGAGAAGTGCCACCTTTTGACCAAATCAGGATACGATGCGAGCGTAGCAAGCGGGACACCGGAGCCCATGACGAATTTACGCAGAATGAAGGAGATCAAATTTGGACACCAAGGAAACCCTAAACCCTAAACCCATAAAAAGTCCAAAACCTACCGAGAGCAAGGCCTTGGATTGACTTCTAAAGATGTCAACTTCGGCAGCTACCACGCCCTAAACCGTCAAACCTATACCCTGAACCCCAACACCTAGGTGGCCTCGGGCTTTTCGGGGTTCATCAAAAGTCCATTAGAATACCTCCTCAGTCCGACAGATCCTTTGATTGGCGTCCTTAACATCACGCAGGATCATCAACAGTACGTTCGCTCTCTCGCTCCAAAACGGGGCTACGGTACCTTTTTGTCGATGTTGCACCTCACAGGATCCCGAAAAATGCCATCCCACAGACCTATTTTAGGGTTTAGGGGTTGAGGGTTTAGGGGTTTAGGGTTTAGGGTTTAGGGGTTTAGAGGTTGAGGGTTGAGGGTTTAGGGTTTAGGGGTTCAGGGGTTTAGGGTTTAGGGTAACCTAAACCCTCAAAGAACAACGGCAGGCCAGGGTTCTGCAGCAGTCGGATCACGGCGGCCAACGCGAGCTTCAGGAGGAGCTCCTGGAAGGACGTAGACGGCACTTTCGGTTTTCTCAGGCCTACACTTGAAGGTTTGGGTTTAGGGTTTAGGGTTAAGGGTGTAGGGTTTAGGGTTAGGGTTTAGGGTTTAGGGCTTGGGGTGTTGGGCTGAGGTTTCCAGGCTGTTACAGCCAGCATTTCTAACAGGGCCTCTTAAAAAAAATAGAAAATCGTTGGGGGCCTGGGTTGATTCGCTTTGGTTTCGGGTTCAAGTTTCGGTGTTGCGACTGAGAATTCGTTGTTGTTCAAGCTTCGGTTGAAGTTTGAGGGTTTTGGTGTGGAAGCTTCGCGTTTAGGGCCTGCGACTACACTTCCAATACAGCATTAACGCAAGTAACGCTGCATTAAAGCTCCGAATTCCCAAAGCTAGCAAATCCTGCACCACAGAATCTCGTCAGCCGAATCTGAAGTCTTCTTCCCCCTCAGCCCCAAAGCGCACAAATCAACAAGCCTCCAAGCCGCCAAAGATCCTCGGAAACCCCTGAAACCCTGAAACCCCCCAAAACCCGAAGCCCATAAACCCTCAAACTTAGGGTTTAGGGTTTAGGGTTTGGGGTTTCGGGTTGGGGGTTCAAGCCTAAACACCCGAACCCCGATCGCCGCTCCCCCCTGCAGCCAATCTGGAATCCGAGAAACCCTGAATCTCAAAACACTTCCTTCACCTTTTAAGCCTTAAGCCCCTAACCTTCAACGCTCAAAACCCTATTTCCTAGACCCTAAACCTCCCTTCCCGAAGCTTTATCATGCAGCGCTGCGAGAGGCCCACCTTCCCTACTTCTTTCAAGGAGCCTTGCACCCTGAACTCCTATGCCCTCAGCTTTGAACCCCAAACCCTCAAACACCAATTCCCCTAACCCTCAGACCCCTAAACCCTGAACCTTAAACCCTAAACCCGAAAAAAGAACCTGAACCCCCAAATCCTCAAACCCCCCGTAATCCCAAACTCTCGGAATCCTCAGAACCTCCGAACTCTCAGAAGCCCCCTGTTCTCTCATTTAAGATGATCCAAGATGATATAAGATAAGATAGTAAAACCGTGATAGATATATATATATATATCTCTCTCTCTCTCATAATATAGTTAATATATAACCCCGTCAACGTAATTACTCAGACACTAAGAACATCAGCAGATTCAAGCCTAAACCCTAAACCCTAAACCCTAAACCCTAAACCCTAAACCCCAAACCCCTAAACCCTAACCCTAAACCCCTAAACCCCAAACCCCTAAACCCTAAACTTTCCATCAGCCGCGCTCCGCGGAGGCTTCCGCGTACTTGTCGTCGGCAGTGCAGAGGCCGAGGTGACCTCGCAGCTGCCGACCTGAGCTCGGGGGTTTAAGGGTTTTTTGGGTTTTAATGCGGGTTTAAGGGTGTAGAGCTTTTGGGTTTTGGATTAAAGGTGTTTTGGGTTTAGGGTTTAGGGTTTTAGGTTTAGGGTTTAGGGTTTAGGGTTTAGGGTTTTAGATTAAGGGTTTAGGGTTTAGAGAGTTTAGGGTTGAGGGTTTAGGTTTAGTGAGTTTAGGGTTTAGGGAGTTTAGGGCTTTGGGTTTAGGTTTGGTGAGATTAGGGCTTAGGGGGTTTAGGGTTTAGGGTTTAGTGAGTTTAGGGTTTAGGGTTTTAGGTTTAGGGTTTAGGTGGTTTAGGGAGTTTAGGGCTTTGGGTTGAGGGTTCAGGGTTTAGGATTGAGGTTTAGGGTTTAGGGAGTTTAGGGTTGAGGGTTTAGGACTGAGGGTTTAGGGTTGAGGGTTTAGGACTGAGGGTTTAGAGTTTAGGGTTTTTGGCTTTGGGTTGAGAGTTTTGGGCTTTGGGGTTTAGGGTTTAGGGTTTTGGGCTTTGGGCTTGAGGTTTGGGGTTTAGGGGTTCCATCTTATTTGAGGGCTTATGGGGCTTGGAAAGGTTATTGCTTTAGGGTTTTGGGGGGTTTCAGGGCTTGGAGAGATTTTGAGCTGCTCAGACCTAGGAGCTTGATGTTGAAACATGGCTTGCACTAACTTGAAGCCTTAGTTTTTTTCAGTATCCCGCGGGAACTACAGGTTTACCCTTGGGATTATGCAAGGATTCAGAAAGATTAAAACCCTAAACCCCAAACCCCTAAACTGTAACCCCCCAACCCTAGGCCCTATAAACCCTAAACCCGAGAAACCCCAAACCACAAACCCCAAAGGTCACCCACTCTGCTACTAAGAAGCTCTGCACACAAACCCAAACCTAGCCACTAGCCGAACCCTGGATTCGGATCTTCGACGCTGCCCCAAAAGCGGGAAGCCTTTACCCCCGAACTCCGGAATCCCACATAAAGCCCCAGTAGACCCACTTTCTGAACTCTACGAATCCCGATGAATTTCGCCAAAAAAATCCATCTTCGCCTTCCCCCCCCAGCCCTAAACCCCAAATCCTACACCCTAAACCCTCCCTCAAACCCAAAACCCCACACCCTAACCCCCTGAACTCTAAAACCCCACTTGCGAAGGCAGCCGCCTGAGCCGGCATCACAGGCTTCGAAGAGCGCATGGATGGTGTCCGAACTGCAGGAGGTGGGCTTCAGGATTTAGGGTCGAGGGTTGAATTAGGGTTTGGGGGTTCAGGGGTTAGGGTTTCAGGGGTTTTGGGGTTTTAGGGGGTTGGGGGTTCCTTGGTTCAGAGTTTGGGGGTCTCGGGTTTAGGAACTCAGGGCTAGGGTAGGGTAGGTTTGGCGATTTAGGACCTTCGTCATGTAGGCTTAAGGTTTAGAGTTTGGGGGTCTAGGCTGTAGGCATTCAAGGTCTACGGCTTAGGGTTCGGGGCTTGGGGAGCTAGGACTCATAGGGGCTTGGGATTATGTGTTTGAGCTTTGCCAAGCTGATGACCACCACTGCAGGCCTTGCATTCGTGCATGCACGTCCATATCTACGTAGGGGAGTGACGAAACTTAGAGTGTGCAGGCACATGAACGTGCGTACGAGTCTCGATGAACATGGGTACGTGTCTAAATACACACACACACACATATCTATATATGTATACATGTATACACATACATGCATGCAAGCATACATACATACATACGTACATACATACGTACGTCCATGCATGCATACACGTGTGCCCACACATGCTTCAAAAGGTTCGGACTGAGTCTGTCGGGTTTAGAGCTTGGGAATGGGCTTGGGGTTTAGGCGTGTTTGCTTCAACGCTTCGCTCAGCTCTCTCGGAGCCTCAGCACTCGGGTCATGACCAGGGGATAGGAGGTGAAGAGCGTGATGATGGCGATGCAGATGACCTTCCCGCCACAGGTTGTTCTGGGCGCAGGGTTGAGGGTTCCTCCAGACTCGAGGGTCTATTCAGCCGGCTGGTTTTTGAGCTCCACAGTCCATCAACTCTGCGTTTAGGACCTCTTAGGATTCAGTTATTGCTTTCGAGGCGAGATTTTCTCCGAACCCGCCTAGTACCCTCAGCTCCATACCCTATGCCCCACCTGAAGTTCAGGGGCCTACCTTCTAGCAACCCTGTTTCTACGCTGGGTCTCGGATTTTGGGTTCAGCAAGCAGGGCGGCCGCTGGTTTTGGGAAGACTAGGCTTCTTCTTGGGCTTCCTCCAAGGGCCTCGATAAGAGTTGTAGTTGGGTTTAGGGTTTAGGGTTTAGGGTTTAAGGTTTAGGGTTGGGTGGAAGCACTTGCAGGGTCTGGGGAGAGTACGCGCGGATGACGCCAAGCTCCAACAGGTTCATGGGGGGGGAGGGCGGGCTCGGGAAGAAGGGGCTCTATGGGGTGAGCAAGGCTTCACACACTTGCGGGTGTGACCCCTTACATCCCTGAACCCTTCTCAACCCCTAAGCCGTGCGTTGGGGCGCAAAAAAGACGCTAGGGGTTTAGGGTTTCGGGTTTTGGGGCTTTGGGGTTTAGGGTTTTGGGGTTTTGGGGTTAAGAGTTTCGGGTTTAGGGTTTCGAGTTTGGGGTTCAGGATGTTGCGTGAGCCCCTGAAGCAGGAAATCCAAACCTCGAACCTTCGGAAATCGTAGACAAAACGCCGAACTTTCCTGCTTAAGGTTCAGGATTTATGCCCCAAGGGTTTAGGGTTTAGGGGTTTGGGAGTCCATATGGGGGTTTAGAGTTTAGGGCGTACGGGCTTAGGGTTTAGGGTGCTGGGTTTTCGAACCCGGCATCCTGGCTTCTGCCTCTCAGAACCCTAAACCCTAAACCCTGAACCCTAGACCCTAAAGGCCTAAAGGCCTAAAGCCCTAAAGCCCTAAACCCTTAAATCCCTAAAGCCCTAAACCCCAAAAAGCCCTAAAGCCCTTAAGCCCTAAACCCTAAACCCTAAACTCCCCAAATCTTCGGGTTCAAGCCGCCTCGGTCACGGGGTGAACGTATTTTCGAAAGGAGGGCTTCAGCCTCCAGCCACTACAAAGGCTTCGCGCATTTGGGAGTTTCCGACAAATAAGGGGTACATTATTTTGGGTCCTTATAATAAGATCCTACTACTTAGGGTACTATTAGGGTCCCCTATTTTCGGAAACCCCCGATTGGGTGCAGGGTACATGTCGAGCTGGGGATTTAGGGTTTTGCAGTTAGGGTTTCGACTATAGGAGCTCGGGTTCAGGATCTTGGGTGTAGGATTTGGGGCTCTGAATTTAGGGCTTTTCGGTTTGGTCTTTCGGATCCCTAACCTTTACACCCCTAAACCCTAAACTCTAAACCCTAAACCCTAAACCCCTAAAAACCTAAAACCCTAAACCCCTAAAAGCTTCGGTCACCAGGGCCCTTTGGGGGCTCCGGGCCCACGGCAAGCAGCCGTAGGTTCCGAAGGATCTTCAGAAGAATCCCTGCAGCCCCTCCCCCCCCCCAAAAAAAAATATATAATATAATACTAAAAATAATAATAATAATAACACTAGTAATAATGATAATAACAATGATAATAACAATAATAGCAGCAAGGGCTATTTTGTTTTTGAGAGCTTTTCCGGCGAAGAAGGGGGGTTTAGAGTTTCAAGGTGTAGGGAAGTCTAGGGCTTAGGATGAAGGCCCCCAAGTGCCTCAAACCCAAGAGAAAGCTGTGGACCGATGACGTTTAACCACAATCTCAAGGCCTAACCCAGAAACCCGAAATCTACGCCCCCTTCCTTGCAAAAGGACGATCACTCCAAGCCCACCCAAAAAATCCGAACTTTCGGGGTGCCAGCAGGGCTTCAACAATCAGAACAGCGCTTCGCGGATATGCTTTATTTTGGGGCGTTTGAGGCCAACTTATATTCGTTCAGATCCCTTGTCTTTGGAGATGTGGGGGCTGCGATGGTTCGCGCTCTTGCGACCGAGGTACCGGATGGCAGACAAGCGGACGTTCCTCGTGCTGATGCATCAGCGTCCAAGGACTTAGGGCACTTACGGGGCTTATGGGGCTTATAGGGCTTATAGGGCTTCCGGGGCTCATAGGGCTCATAGGGCTTACAGCATCAGCAGTCCAAGGACTTAGGGCTTAAGGGGGCTCACCTGGCTTTTAGGACTTATAGGACTTTGGGGGCTCATAGGGCTTACACGGCCTTTTAGGGCTCATGGGGCTTATAAGGCTCATAAATAGTGCTCATAGGGCTTCCAGGGCTCAAAGGGCTCATAGGGCTTACAGGGCTCATAGGGCTTGTACTAGGGACTAGTCCAAGCTCTGCGCAGCTTCAGACCCTCAAGGCTCCAAGTGCCTTGAAGCAAAAACAAGTTCAACCAGAAAACTACGATCGGCAGGTAGACGGACAGAGGGATGATTGAATAGATAGGTCGTTTGGATAGATAGGTAAATAGATAGATAAATAGATAGGCAGGTAGATAGACAGGTAGGTGGAGAGATAGGTAGAGAGATAGATAGACAGGTAGGTAGATAGATAGATAGATAAAGAAGTAGATAGTTAGGTTAGGTAGGTAGCTAGGTAGGTATGTAGGTAGGTAGGCAGGCAAGCAGATAGATAGATAGATAGATAGATAGGTAGACAGATACTGTAGATCGATAGATGCTGCCAAGGAGCAAGGCATTGAAGGCAGCGCCGGTCAACCCCCCGACTACGCCCAGCGCAGCGAAGACGAGATACCTGAGAACGACAAAGGATACTGTCAGGTGCCTCAGAAATTAGAATAAAGTTTTGGGCATTTTTGGGGCTTGGATTTTTAAGTTTAGGTTTAGAAAAAGTATGCTGAGATTCTGTGGGAACCACACGGGAATAGCCGTAAGTAGTAGTAGTAGTCGTCGTCGTCGTCGTAGTACTACTACTAGTACTAGTACTAGTTTCGACCCCTCTAGTACTTTCAGCTGCTGTGTCCATGTATAAGATCAGTTTGCAGTTTTGAAGCCGAAGCGAGACTTCGGTTTAGGGTTTAGGGTTTAGGGCTTTAGGTTTAGGGTTTAGGGTTTAAGGTTCAGGGTTTGGGTTTAAGGTTTATAAGGCTTCGGGTTTAGGGTGGAGGTCCTCGTAGGGGGCTTCTGGGCTGAACTATTTGCAGGTGTACGCAGTCGATCGTGGTAACTGCTCTGAGGATGGCGATCTTGATGCCCCATGCCGCTGCTTAAACTTAGGGGCCGAGTACCTTAGCCCAAAAATGGTTAACTTTTTGAATTATATTAGGTAAAAGGTTAAAGGTTACCTACTCAGCGCAAGGCTCCGGACGACGTAGTAGAGTGGACAAAACAGCACCTCCATTGAAGAACTCCACTCTCCCGCACTCCTAAGTACACCCAAAAGTACGAAAACAAGCAAAAAACAAATTCAAATATAGCCCAAACTACGAAAACAATAAAAACCAAAATACAGCCCGAAATACGAAAAAAATACAAAACCAAAGTACAGCCCAAACCTGATCTCTCGTCCCTAAAAGAGCCGAGGCTGCTCCAGCGGATGTGATGCTGTGCTGTACTCCACGCTGAAGAGGGTGAGACCTCCAGGGCGCTGATTCTGCGCGCAAGCCCCAAAAATGATGCGGGGCCCGAGAAAATGGTTCATGCTCGTTTTCAAGGCTCTTTTTCGACTGGCTTATGATTATGGTTTTGGAGGAAAGTTTGGAATTCAGGTTTCTGCTTAACACCCCTTGGGGCTGCTCGGTTAAGGATTGCAACGATTGGGCATGTTCTGTCCTTTCAAAGTGGGCGGTGTAAGGGTTTCTGGTGTAAGCGGATTCGGTTTACGGTGTAGGGTGTATGGTGTAGGGGTTCACAGCGTTTAATGGATTCGGGCTGGCTTGGGACGCTGCTCAGGCACTGTAAAATTTCTTCAATGGCAGTTGTGATATACGCGGGATTTCTGCACGTAAGTGCGGGTCTAAGTTGTTCCCTTCCCCTTAAACTGAATCTCTCGCACTGGCTCGAACGGAGGCGAGTGTTTCAACAGTCTGAAGAAGTGGCAAGAGCATCTTCCTTGGACCCCTGTATAACTTGCATAACCATACTGTAATATACCCCGAATTGCTGTTCGAAGTCGAGACCCCGAGTCCAAACGGGGGGCTTGGTGCTCCTGAAGAATAATCTGAGTATATTTAGAACTAACACAATACTAGTAATAGCCATAGCAAAAATATGAATAGTAACAATTTTAGTAGTAATCTTAGTGATACTAGTCATAGTGAACATAGCAGGAATAGCATCAAAATCCTCATTTAAAAGACATAATCTGATAATGAACATGACGATAATTATGGTAGGAAGGACAATCATAATAAAAAGTTTCATACTAATAACAATGGTAGACCCTAAACCCTAAACCAGGCCTTTGGTGTTCGTGGTGTTGATTACCGAGAGTACGATGGCTGCGGCCACCGCAGCAGTAAAGGCCCGAATCAGCGTCCGCGAGGGGAAAAAGGAACTGACCTCTCGGAGTTTTAGGGGTTTAGGGGTTAGGGGTTTAGGGGTTTAGGGGTTTAGGGGTTTAGGGTTTAGGGTTTAGGGCTTAGTATAGGGGCCTTAAAAATTAGAACTGGGTTTTGTGCTCCTTTATATATAGTTACAATAAGGAACCCTAGGGGATAATAGTGGGCTTCTATATTAAGGGCTTTAGGGTTCAGGGCTTTAGAGCTTCAGGGCTTTGAGGTTCAGAGCTTTAGGGCTTAAGGGCTTTAGGGTTTAGGGCTTTAGCACTCAAGGCTTGGAGGCTTTAGGGCTTGAGAGCTATGTGGTTTAGGGCTTAAGGCTTTAAGGTTTCGCCTTACATGTTTGTAGGCTTTGAATATTTCATACTAACTTGGGGGTCTGCATGGTTACGCAGCTATACCTATGCTACGGATATGACCCCAAAATCCCACTCTCAGCGCAAACCCTAAACCCTAAACCCTGAACCCTAAACCCTAAACCCCCAAACCCCAAAACCTCTGCAGGGCCACGGCATGGAAACCTACGAGTCAAGAGCCCAACTGTAGGGACCTTCATGGGCTTTAGGGGTCTTGGGTTCAGGGAGCTTCATAGCCTTTTGGGGTTTAGGGTTTAGGGATTTGAATAGCCTTTTTTGGGGGGTATATTGTGCTCTTATCGGTGGGGACGTCAGGAACGCGAAGGAATCGTACTGGAAATTATTTCGGCTTCCAAAGTGTGAAGTCCGACTCTTGACCCTCCAAACCCTAAACCCTGAACCCTGAACCCTCAACCCTGAACCCTAAACCCTAAACCCTGAACCTAAACCCTGAACCTAAACCCTGAACCCTAAACTCTAACTCGCGATGCAAGACCCTGCTCCTCAACTCTAGAAGCACCGCGGCCCCAAAGCCGCAACCTTACCAGTTTTGGGGTTTCAGGTTTAGCTTAGGATTTAAGCATTTAGGGTTTAGGATTGAGGGTTTAGGGTTTAAGGTTTAGGGGGTTCGGGATTTAAGGGTTTAAGGCTTAAAGGTTTAGGGAAGCTTCTGCGCCGAAGCCCTCAACCCTCAACTGCCTCCTCTAGGCTAAACAGCACGCCGCCCAAAGGGGCTCCAAAGGCAGTGCCTCGGCTTTGTGACACCGAGCATTTGGGGGTCGGGTTTAGGGCTAAAGGGCTCCTACCTACAAGGGCTTCGTTTACAGGGCCTCTTCAGTTTCCATAAGGTTTAGGGTTTTGGAGCTTTCGGGTTTGCGGCTTGGGCTTTGGGGATCGGGGTCTGGGGTGTGCGGCGTGGGGCTTAGGGCATGAAGGGTCGGGTTCGCAAAACCGTTTTCGTTCCCGACCCTCTCACCCCTGACGATCCAAAACCCCAAAGCCCTGAACCCGAAACTGGCTTTGTGGATTCTGCAACAATATACTAAACACAATACAAGAAAACACTAATAAAAACAAAAAATAACAATACTAATAACAATAACAATATCTGATTGCTAAGGTTCTGCTGGTCTCCGGAACCTGAGCTGAATGCCCATACCCAAGACCCTTGAACACAAATAACTGCCTTCTTTCGAGCTGCTCTGCAATCATGGCTCAATGTGGTTTAGTATAGTAACATAGTAACTACAGTTCATTGTAGCTTACTAGAGCACCTTATTTAAGTTCAATTCGGATTGGGGCTGGTGGATGTAGGGCTTCGGAGTGACCTGACCCGAACAACGCAACCTATCGGCCGAACTGTCTAAACCCTAAACCCTAAA